>JAVCKT010023690.1:0-34551 GCA_032273925.1 Rhynchotus rufescens
AGCAGCTCCCAGCCTGTTAGATATACAGAGTATCAACTCTGTGCTTGAGGGGACACGCAGAGCTCCCACCCTGCTCAGCCCTGACACTCACACAGGGCAGTGGTTCCTTCCCCTCGCCAGCAGACAGGGAACAGGGACTGCGGGAGCTTCCAAGGCACCTCATGAGACAGGACTGGGTGTTGATACTGCTGTCAGCTACTTGGAATTACCCGTGAAATAACTGAATAGGCCGATTAGCCAGAGATCAAGTAGTCACAAACAGCTCTGCCTTTCTACTGATACACATGAAGTGCTTATATTAAATGAAGATACTTGTAGCCACGCAGCAAAGGCAGCACTGCATTTTTAGAAGTCATTTATAAATTCTGCAGCTCAGAAGCCCTCTGGTTAGTGAGTTAGGAAGGTTGCAATACATAAAAAATGAAGTACTTTTCAGCCTGTCAAAATTCACTATATTTCTCCAAAAGCTGCTGAAAACTGGCCAATCACTTACAGCTTTCTTTCTTTGCAATTTCTCCTACATTTAAAGGGAAATTTCCTGATACCTTTATGCAATTCTTCCAGGTGAATTAAAAAAAAACAAAAGGCACTATTTGAGTCTCATGTCTTCCACCTTGCACGCCCTCACTCCTATTCCCAAGCCCATGCAACTGCAGAAGCCCATGCCTGGGTAAGGAGGGGAGCATCACTGAGTTTGCACGGCAATTGCTCTCATTTCTGAGCAAACACCTGAGCCTGGATTTGGCCCCAAAGCCCTGGGCTTCTGCACGCCACAGGCAGAGCCACCTGCCCAGGTCGGCCAAGCCCTCGGCTGGTCTGGCCTGTGCTGCAGACATCAGCTCAACGGTGGCGGGCAAGAAGTGGAGAGGAGGGACAGGCAGCAGAAAGGAAACGTCACATTTCTTACACAATTCACAGAAGAAAGATGCCAGTTAGAGTGAGAAGCAGCAGTATTAAGTCAAATACATACAAAGAGGCTTCGTCCAGGAAGAGAGGCGAGAGGCCCCAGCAGAGCTGGGTAAAGATCAGGAGGATTAGAGAAAATCAGCTCTTCCTCCTCCTCCAAGGCAGCCAGACTCTTTAACAGGTCCGGAGGAAGCAGAGGGGAGCTCTTGGGGTCCTAGTGACAGAAACGAGCACCGTGAGACAACTGAAGGCAGAAAGGGCAAGAACAAGAGCAGGCAGGGAGCTGGGCTGCACCCAAGCAGGGCAGGAGAAGGAGCAAGAGAATGCAGCAAGGAGGGCAGCATGCAAAGGAGGCAGGGGGAAGGCAGAACAAGCGACATGCAAGGGGTATGTGGAGGGAAAACACTGAGTGCAGGAGTGAGCTGGGCACCCACCTAACACCAACGGGGGACATTGCATCCCTCTGCCAAGGAAATGGTGCCAAAGTGGTTGGCAGTTGGAATTATGGGAGCACATGCTTCCCACTGCATCAACACCAAGCACTGGACCAGTTTCCCATTAAAGGTAAAATAGACCCAGTTCAGCTATGGAGAATGTGTCATCCTTTCTC
This sequence comes from Rhynchotus rufescens, assembly GCA_032273925.1. NCBI lineage: Eukaryota > Metazoa > Chordata > Aves > Tinamiformes > Tinamidae > Rhynchotus > Rhynchotus rufescens. The sequence goes on from JAVCKT010023690.1 coordinate 1,517, forward strand.
TCCAATAAATTCATATTTATTGTCCTTGCCTTTAAAGAGAAATCATGTCTGCATTTCCCCTCCTCTTGTATAGTTTTAAACCTGTAAGACTTATTTCCACTGCTTGGGACCCCATGTCTACGGTCCAACTGATGGGACTGTCGGGCACAAAGCCCTGCCATACCTGGGTACAGGCTGGTCACACTGGTTAACTTGTGCGCTGCAGGAAATGTCTGAAACAGAGGTGTCAGGGGCCTGGCCTGTGTCCTGCTTGCCACATGGTAAGGCTTCCATTTCAGGCATGAGAACAGGCTAGTGACCCTGTCTCCATCTAAAGATCATTGCCTGATGTCACCACAGAGGCAGTCTCCTGAGTGCTGGCCGGCTTTGCTCCCACAGAGCAAGCTAAGGGAGCTCTGCTGACCTTCTGCAAAGCCAGAGTGCATATAAAGAGGCATAGCTGAGCAAAGATTTACCAGGGCCTCTGTTTAACTTCCCTTCTATCACCAAGAGCACTCTTGGATGACTCCACAGTTGCTAACATATAGCAGACTGCAAGTTTTCAAAGCAGCAACATGGAGCACACTCTTCCCATCACCCTCAGCTTTAGCTTCAGTCCAACTATTGCAGTCTCAGCCATTCAAAACACAAGACGTTATACAGGCATTGAGTTTAAAAGGGTAAAGGCTAAAAGGCAATGACTGAACTGCAGTTACTTGCATAGCATTTTTGTTTCTCATCAGGGGCTAGATAAGAATTGCTGCTAACACTGCCAATGTGAAGCTGCTCCGCCCGCCACAGTATCTCCACAAGAGAGACTCACTACAGACTGAAACAGACTCACATAGGGTTCTTCACAGCAGACCAGTGTCACACTGGTGCTGCATACGACTTACACCTACTTGAAACCGAGTTATCTGCAGCCGATCACACACAAATCAACTAACAAGGTACTGGAGTTCCTGGAATCTCATTTACTGTCTTCTATAGAACAGTCCAATATCTAATTCCCTAGTAAAACACTAGAAGGTGGTTTGCATTGATGCACTTCAAGTTACAGAACATTCCTGAACTGGGGAAACAAATAAATCGTCAGGAATACCGGAGCCTTGTTGATTTTCATCATCTATAAAGCTGCTCTTTACCTCAAAGGTCATCCTGGAGACAGCATCCTGTTCTGGGCGGAAGACTCCTTGCCGTTTCCCCCTGCGGTCCATGCTCGACTGCTGCGCCATCACCCTGTTATCAGCCATGCCGTAGGAAGAGTCCCAGTAATATTCCGGCACCTTGACTTCTGAGGGGTTCTGGTTATATGGCTCCATTGGAAAAGGCTTCATTTTTTTCTCCAGAGGCTGCTGTTGCATCACAGGAGGCTGTAATGACTGTTCAAACAATTTTAGAGGGTCCTGGGCCTGAAGGTAATAGGACTGCTTTACAGGCATGATCTTCCCCAGCGAGCCTTGGACTTGAGGAGGGTTCCAGAGCTGCTTTGACGAGTCTGTCTGGGGGTACTGAAGCAGATGTGCAGGCTTTTATCAGGAGAATTGCAAACAATTAATGTTAGCTGAAGGCCTAGCTTAATTCAGACTGATATCCTGGCTAAATAACTACATTATTCATTAAAATTCAATCTTGATGGGCACACAATACTCCCTACTGAAGACAACGCTTGAGCATTATCCCCACTGTAAGCCACCTTTTCACACCTTTACTAAGTGCTGAACCAACATTTGCTAGGACATATAAGTGGGTCTCAGTCTTCCTTCTGATCACTGTCTGCAGGAAAATTCTCAAATATGACACATACATGAAACTAGGTATGAGGTGAAGGGAATCAGAGTAACCCAGCTAACCAAAAAAGGAGAGCATGGGTGAAGAGTCAGTCCTCATTCCCATGCAGCAAATGGCACCTGGAAGGCCTAAGACAGAAATAGCTGAGCAGAAACACTTCATTTGTTGCCATACACAAACACAGAGAAAGCAGAAACCGCCTCCCATTCCAGTAGGTACCTCCTTCCTGGTCACAAATGCATAAGCTTAAACCCACTGAACATCAGCTCTTTTTCAAAACTGCCCAAAAAATTACAGATTAAAATTCCTTAATAAAGTACATACTGAGTGTTTTTTTTTTCTCTCTCTCCAGGAAAGGTAATTTATGAATTGAATTAATTTTAAAGTGTCTTGAACATTGTGAGGCATTCTTAATGAAGCTGAGCATACCAGGTTCTTGGGGCTTACCTGCTGGAACCCCGAGTGGTGCGGGGGGCTCTTCCCGAGGCCCTGCACAGCCTTCGTGGGGGACTGTTGCTGCTGCTGGGCCAGCGCTTGCACCTGTAGCTGGCCTGCAGACTGTGCTGTCGCCTGAGCTGGTAACGATGAGAGGGGTTGCTGGGTGGGAGGAGGTGTTTGCTGAGGTCCCTGGGTCATGGGCCCTGGTCCGGAGGGCCGCTGCTGGCTGTAGGGAATGTGGGACTGCTTCCCAGCTTGCACCTGGTTGCCCGCAGGCGAGTGAGCAGTGGGCTGCAGGAAGGTTCCTGGGACGGAAACGCTGCCTGGGAAGGTGTATCCCGTGCTCATGGAGAAAGCCACGGGTGGGGGGACAACGTAGGTTGGAGGTGGAAATCCTGCAAAAGATAAAAAACATGCCTTTAACCACAATTTATGCCTCAAATGGCTCCCCAGACAAAACATGCAGGATTATTTTCTCTTTTCATCTTTAAAACATGAGGACAGAAAACACTAAGTACCATTTGCATACAGGCAAGATGTTGGTTTTCACCTTCACAAGTATATGGCTACAATCATGGGGAATCCAGAGTTTGGTCACAAGTTTTCCCATCATTCAGTGACATTTGTGCTACTGAAAGATGTCAAGTCACATGAGAGATGATGCTGGGAAATTCTCCTCTCCCTGCCTTATCGCACCTTTTCCCTTCATCATTGCGTGACTTTGAGGCAGAACTCCCAAAACTCCCACCCTCTCAAACATATTTTCAGACATTAAATTTATAGTGCTGGACAGAGAAGCAATAAGTAAGTCTGCCTCTCCTGGGAGGATCACCAGCCTTTGGATTAATTTAAATAGAGGCAGAGGGCAAGCAAACAAATCCTCATATCTGCAAGATAATTCCTTTCCTGTAGTCCACATTGGAAAGCGAGGTGTGGAGGGCAAGCTCTAATGCTTATTTTGCAGGCCAGATTTTATTTTGGCCTTAGGACAGGGAAGAGGTCCCTCTGTCCTATATTGAGCAACAATAAACGGCAGCTGCAGAGACTCTTTGGGAAGATGAGATTTGCAGCTATTTCTGTGCGTAAAGACAGAGCGTGAGGTACAAACACTTTATAACGAAGTGGGAACATGCAACGAAACAGCGAACACCACTACAGAAATTACAGCCTAAAACACCTCTACAAAGGAAACTGAGCTGTAAAGAAGGCAGTTATGACTAGTCCTTCATTACAGAGTACTATGCACAGAGAATGCTTACTCCTGAGCTAGCACAAGAGTTTGTCATGTTTTGAAAGCCTACAAAAATCTGCTGTGAAGCACCTTGATCTCGTACCTGCCATTTGAGCAGCGAGGTGGCAGGCTTTACAACAAACCTCAAAGTACTAGGAATTTGACTTGCCTTGTTTCAGTTCTGCTACGCTCCTTCTTTACTACAAGCAAGACATTTGACATGAGAAAGCGCATTCACCAGAACAGCCACTGCCTTGTGCAACTGCAGTAACTCTCATCACAGACTTTTTGGCAGTCAACGGGAAATCACACTTGAGAAAAACCCAACAAAATACCTGGCCGGCTGGGCAGGGGAGGGAAAGCTCCTGGGTGATGAATGGGGATGAACTGGGAATTGCTAGCCTGACTCAGAGTCTGAGTTACAGGCGTTTTCCTGGCTTCAGACACTGGAGTTTTCCTCATCTCGGTCTGGGACTTCACCTGTTCCAAGAGAAAGTGACACAAATTCAGAATTTATTTTCTCAAGTTGAACTTGCAAATTATCTGTGAGGTTATTTTCTTTGCCCTAAGTAGGTGGAGGAGGTCTGGAACACACACATTCAGTTTTTATTCTCTGACTTTAGGCAAATCACATTTGCTTGGGTGTTCTTTGTCTCACAGAAGCACTATATAGGTATCTAAGGAGAAGACTGCAAGAGGCTCCTTCTCCAGCAAGAAAGGAAAGCAGACACCAGCTTCCAGCAAACCATATGAAGAGCTGTTGCTACTTACCATGCTGCTCAACATGCACTTTAAGAAAACAAAAATCCAAATGCTGCCCTTTCCTAAGGCACTGCTTCAACCTAATTCATGCTACTTACCTGTGGCACCTTAAAAACAGGAAAAAAAAATATCTTCCTGTTCTTCCCAGGCAGTTTTTTCAGCCTAACCCAAGTGGGGCAGTATGGACACAACCCTCTGCATATTTTGAAATTCTTTTGACCAAGAGCACATATGACAAATAGCAGAAGTGCTTAACCTGTTGCAGTTTGCTGTGCAGCTCCTGTGTGTTCTGTACAAGGAGCTGCACCAGTTAAAGGCAGAGAGAAGAAGGTAAGGTAACGTTTACCTGATTCTGCTGCAGTCTGGGTCTTCCTGGAGAGGAAGACAGAGGGGAAGACTACTTTCCCTTTCTGTTCAGCTCGGCAGAACTGCCTGGAACGCAAGATGAAGCAGGCAGGAAAAAGACAGCAAGCAAGGAACCTGGGCAATACAGAAAGCACCCGGGGAGCAGCCCTGAAGCCAAGCCTCAAAGGTGATTGCACAAAAGGGGTTTTTATCAGTGATGGAGGTTTAAAAAGAAAAACAGTGTAAAAATAGACTATGCAGTTTATTTCAATATTGAAAGCTATTGGACTGAAAGGACTTAGAGGGCAGATTCTTTCTTGCAAAGCACAGTGGTAAAGGGGTAGATGTATCCAAACATTTTCTTTAGTCTTCCTCAAGTAATTCTCAATTCCCCCATTAGAAATTATAGAAGTGTCATTTACTTTTTGTGCTTCATTTAGGTAGGCTGTCAGAATGAGATTTTTTGTTGTGTTTTAATCCCTTGCTAGGAAAAGGCAAGAGAAAAATTCCCTCCGCAGGCTCCGGCTGATGCCAGGTACTGTGAGTGAGGCAGCAGCCCTGGTTTCCCCTCTTGTGCCAGTTCTATTCACTGGCCACCTTTCCCCTCCATCACAGTCTGGATACTCAACTTGTGCTGGCACATTTCACTCCACAACGAGCCAAACATTTTATAAGACAATCCGAGAGTTACACATTGGTTTTTACACAAATGTCGCAGAAGTCAAAGACGCTCTTCTCACAAGGGGACAAATCAATATTACCAAGGTCAGGTTTATTGTTAGTGGGCTTGGAAAATAAGTTCCTTAGAACTATTAACCCTCCTCTACCCATCACAGAGCAGTACAAGCTAAAAAGAAGTGGCCTAAGAGTAAGTGTTGAATACTACTGGCCTCTCCTGTAGCAACATCCTTTATATTGTAAGGATGTTATCAAGGCATGAAATTATCTATCAAAATGTTGCCATCTCATTATTACATCTGCATTAGTATTCCACGAAACCAGCATTTCACCACAGTGGCATCTTAAGGGTATTTTATTTTAAACACTTCTGTACCCCTTAGAAAATGGAGAAGCAATGCCAGACTTTAGTGATCCTGTCTGAATAAGGAAATATATCACGTATCTGAAAAATGGAACTAATCAATTATGTGCTGTTATTTATATTTTTTGCTTAAGGTAGGATCTGCAACATCTATAGTGTTCGCAGTGTTCAAGGGGATGAGCTATAGAGCAGAAACATTTGAAGAGCCAAGAAAGGCCAAAGTAGAGCACTAAAACTAGCACTTGTGTGGAGCATTCCCTGACTTCTCCTAGCAGCATGGGAAGCAAGATCTGCAGCAGGGCTCAGGAAGGAGGGTCACTGAACTATGGAAAACCAAAAGGAATTACCTTGTGTCAGTTCCCATAATAAAGAAAGAGCTGACAGAACTAAAGAGACAATTTCTACTCAATAAGAGAACAGGAGCAACTAACGAAGTCAGACCAAAATACACTGCAGTCAGGCTTAAAATAAGCCCTACAAACACACAAAAAAGTTAATCTTAGGATTAGCAAACTCCTAATAAATTCTTAAGGTTAAAACACTTTTCTTGGGGGGTTAGTAGGTGAAGCAAAAAAATCGCACTTCACAATCTAACCTATGGAGTCCAACTCCATAGGTTAGCTTTGCAAGACAAAGGCCCGAACCATAATTCTAAAAACTGGGAATTACACTCGGGCCTGCAGCCTCATACCACAGATAAAGGAGAACCTACTGCCTTAACTCATCTGTCATGAATGAGCACCACATGGCTTCTGTAGGCTACTTCTCCCCACTCTAGCACTCATGCAAAACCCTGATCTTCTATCAGTCAGATCACACAGTTAACTCAGACCTTCCATTTCATAATGATGATGTTTGACAGGAAATAACCAAGAGCAGAACAATAAGAAAGATCCAAGGGTCTAAACAGCACAGGCCAGAAAGACCAACAGAGCTGGTTTGTCTAGTGTGAAGCAAAAACCACAGCACCACAGGCCTTCAAAGAATGGCAAAGAGTTAAGTCACTCTGACGACTTAATGAAGTAGAACTAGGCTTATGGGGTGGCAAGGGCAATGAAGAGCATTAGGAAGCATTTTCTACTTCAAAGAATGGTGAAAAACTGAATTTCTCTAGGGAAATAACAGGATCTCTACCACTATCACTAGAAGTCTCCATCTGTCCCCCTGGCAATAGCTGAGATACAGCCAGTCATGTTCAAAGGAACTCTGAAGTTCTCTGCTCTCATTTACTGTAACTCTGTTCCATCACAACAGAGCATAGCATGCCAAGAACATGAATAAAGAATTGACCAGGTGAGCTGTGTTAGTGGCCTGGATTATCTCTGGAACAAAAGCTAGAAGTCTGTTTTAAACTGCTGAGATAGTAACAGAGTCACTGTCATGACTCCCTACCTTCCCTCTCCTTCTCTCTCCCTAATAACCTAAGATAACATCAAGGGAAGGGCAGAGACCACAAAAGTCACTAATACTGGAGCTTTGGAATAGATGTGCTTCTATTTTTTCCTGCATGGTACATGCACTGCAGAAATACCCAAGGGACCACGCGAGAACTCAACTGGCCTCGACATCGTGCCTAAGATACAGAATCCCTTCAATTCAAGGCTTACCTGAACTGCCACGTTCTGCTTTCCCGCTTCCTGCATTTTATCCAAGGGGCATTTCTTGGTCTCATTCTTTCTTTTATTGTTATCCTTCTTTCCATCAATTTTGGTGGCTACTATTCCTTTGCTATAGTCCCTTCTTTCCCTGGTAACATCTTTAGGAGGATAGATTCGCCCTTGCTCTCTGTTTACTTCCCGTGGCTTAATGTTCTCTTTGAATGTGACCATTGGTTTTTCTCCTGCATCACAGTTGTTGTTTAGACTTCTGCCAGTGGACAGAACTGATTTGAGTCCAGGGCTTCCATCTGTGGATAGTGGCTCTGCAATTGATGTCTCCTGCAAGGCAAGACTCTCTTTGGCTTCACTAGGATCCTCTAGTATTAACTCCGGGATTTCTGTCAAAAACAACAGCTTTCCCACCTCATTTTCACACTGAATTAACCTGAAAAAGACAAGTTATTGAACAGTAAATAAAAACAGGTTTTCAGAGTGACATATCTTCTCAAGCTACAAAAGCAGAAAGTCAACACATTCAACATGCATCTCAATGGCAATGACTAGATGTTACATTTCTGAGCCAAGGGCTCTCTAAGTTGCTATAAACATTCATCACAGCACCCTAGCTACTCCTTCGAATTCTTTTTTTCACTTCTCATTTATGCTGCAGGGCCTTATTAAATACAAGGCTTTACTCCAAATATAGTCCCTACTGAAAATAGATTGCAAAACTGCATGCTGGCCCAACGAATGTTACAGTAGCATCATCAGCATCTCACATTCACATCATACCTAGATGCTCTGTAAAATAATGAGAAAAGGTTTTTTTCTCTGGCATCTGCAATACCCAAACTTACAGCTGCAACTAAAAGACAAAAGCCAGTACTACAAATGTGCAGTTACCTTGGCTGGTTATCAGCAATCCATTTGCCTGTGAAGATCAGACGCTGTTGTCGTATCCTACGTTGCTGCCCTTCCTTATCCCCTGTGATAGCCTGGTGGCCTTTCGAAAAATCCAAGTTCCTAGTATTCACACACAAGAGAATAACATTAATTATACAGTTACCATCTGCAAAAATAGGCAAAGAAACAACTGTTCAATATTATTCCATTATGTGTAATTTCAACAAAATCTACTAAAAAATATGGCACAGTTATGGATCTCCAAATTATGGACTCAATCATAAAATCATAGAACGCTTAAGGTTGGAAGGGACCTCAGAGGTCATCTAGCCCAACCCCTCTGCTCACGCAGGGTCACCTAGAGCACATTCCTCTTCCAGTAAGATGTGTCTATATTAGAGAGGCTCTTTCTCCTCTCTTACTCAGCGACTTTAAAAAGAAGAGAAAAAAAAAGTTTTTATATTTTGCATGCTGACCAAATGAAAAAAATGAGTGGACACATCTAATAATTAGTCAACACGTGTGCATGCTCATCTATTTACTCCTACAGTTAACGGTCAATAATGTTGATACTCTAACATGGAAACCGTGAAACTTACTAGGTTCTGATGTTAGGTATAACAGAAGAATACAGTGAAAAACAGAACAGAAACCAAAGCAAACACTCATCAAGTAGTTTTAATCTAAAAAAAAAAAGTAATTTCTTAAATGTTTCCATTTCAGCTTACTGATCTGAAGACTCCAGAGAAGAGTCATAAGCAATATTACAATTTTAGTTTAGCCCTCTTCAGAATTTTACTGGACTGACATAGCGTTCCTTTTGAAGAGGAAAACAGGTGCTGAGGCCCTACGCTCTTTATTACACCTTCATCAGTCCATACAGGCATAAGGATCCATAAATAAAGTTCTGTAGGGAAGAGGTGAGGTCAGTGTCTGTCATAGTCACACCAACAAGAGTACAGTTTCCTTCACCAACCTGAACGAGGGTCTCAGGGCCAGGAAACCTTGCAACTCAAATTCTTCTGGAAGGGGGGTTGCTGGTGAATAGACAGCAAACAGCATAAGGAAAGCACAAACACATCAAGAACAAAACCAAAGGAGATAGGTCAGTAAAGTAAAACACAGTAAAGCCTTTTATTAACATGGTCTACTACAGTGGCCCACCTGAAATCTGAGCAGTCCAAGAATGACAAAACAGACCAAAGTCTGCTCAGTGCTCAAAAGCATTATTTGCAAAGTTTTCATGAGTACTCTAAGAGAGTTTTTTTGCTCTTTAACTGCAATTCCCCACATCAACTAAAAACATCCTTTCTACTCCTTCACAACACAGACCTGAGGTCCTTACCATTACTACTGGATAGATCTTCTTCATGGGGCTGGAAACTGTTCAGAAGAGAAATCAGCCAGGGCCATATGCTACAAATCAGAAGACAAAAGTATTGACAGTGAAAACTACGAAGCAAGACCTATTCACCTTACCAAGTTAACACCAAACTCCTATTCTGCAGCCACAGCTTCCGTTAATCCTCTGATTCCAAATAAAAATAATGCTTGTCTCTCAGGTGACAGGAAAAAGCTCACTTTCTTGAGCTATTTACTATTCAAATGGTTAATCTAAGTTATCTTGGAATTTTTTTTTTTTTGCAGCATAGTGTTTTGTATCCAGCAAGTCAAAATGCGTACTATGAATTTAATTCATAGGAATTAAATTCACAGGAAGCTCAGAGCACCTGTTTGCAATTCATGCTTTCCAATTAAAAGCTGACAGCTCTCAGACAGAATAAACAAATCTGTTCAGAAGCAAAACAATTTAATTGGTACAGCTGTGCTCAAGTACTTTTGTTCTTCTGACATTAACAGAGTATCCAAATACAAAAACAGTTACCAGAGAGCTAAGAAGGTTTAAGTAATGCGGGCAGTCAGTAAGATGATTAAAGATGATTAAACTGGAGATTAACTAGCAGTCATAGTGCATTCCCTACCATTTTGGTGCCTGTAATGAAAAGCTAAATGGATAGTGATGGGAAAACAGATCCTTTATCAGTCTTTTACCTTATGCAATTATAACTGTATCAAAAGAAAGATTAACACTCACTACCGTCTTTCATCAACTACTGTCTCCTGGAAAACACTGGGTCTAAGTTTCAGCCAGTCCATTGACACCTTCACAGCTGGAAGAGGATAAGCAGCCCCAGAGTCCTCCTGGAAGTCGTTCTGTAAAGGACACTTGCAGAGAACTCCAAGAAAGGACACTAGAAACAGAATATGAAAAAATATAACATGCCATCCCACACTTACATTTTTTAATATATATACACACACGTACGTATATATGTATGTATACATTCCACTCATAATAGATTTTTTAAAGAGCTGTTTAGAACAAGGCAGCACAATAAGTTTATCTTAAAGATTCTATTAGAAAATCAGTATATCCTTCCATCCCCAAGGACATGACTCTCTACCATGAAGCAGTTAATGGTTTTTTTTGTTTTGTTTTAAAGGATGACAAAAAAAGAGTCAAATCACTTCAAAAATTTAAGGCAACAAAACCAGCCTAAAGAGATATTTATCTAGTCATGTATTAGAAATGGTTGCCTTAACTCTCTATTGGCATTTTATCATTTCCCCAGACCATCAGGCAAACTCTCACTCAGTGCCCATTCAGTGCTCATGTGTCCATTACACTAGATGCTGACAGCATGTTACTCATGGATAATAAGGAATCACTTATATAGAAATGCAAAAAAAAAAAAAATTAGACCTTATACTTACTGAAGAGAGATAGTAACTGTGTCCAGCAGAGCTGCTCATCCTGGCTGTAGCTGTGCTGCTCTGTCTCATTGCTAAAGTCTCGCAGGTGATGGAGTTGGAACAGGTTGATAACAGTAATATGGACTAACTGCTGAGAATTGAAGGCCTTTTGGAATAACAACCTCTGTAACAAAGACATGGGTGCCAAGTATGTAACATTATATGGTAAAGCACACACGAGAAGACTAGGAGTCATTACTGCACTGCTTGTTCCAGTCCTGGAGGCAGCACTTATTCTAGATAATTTTTTTTTTTCAGGCCACCTCTAGCACAATAGCACAGGGCTCTCCAGCAGGACATGGGAGGTTACCCACTGCTGAGCCCAAGGATTTTGTTTGCATACCAACTCACACATGCAATGAAGCAATACTGCTGGGAACAGTGCTTTTTCAGCCTGACTTTAATGCATAACCTCACTTTTCCACACAGCAACGAGAGCTGCAGAGATGTATACGTCAGGAGCAGTTTTCAGTCTTTCCAAGAACTGCAGATATTGGGTGGCAGGTTTTACATAAAAGATTCCAGAAAAATAACTACTGCCTGGTTGTGCATTAAAGACAAATTTCATATCCAGCTTCATTGCCACAGAGCACTGTGGTTGACAACAATAGCACAAGCTGTTTACAAGCGCACTGCACTAGCAGGACTGTAAAGGAGATCTGGTCTTTCAGAATTAAAAAGAAACCTTAATACTTACTGTGGAGCACTAAGAAAAGAGAACTTAAATCACAACAAACATTATATAGAGACAAAAGGTAGGCAGGCAAGTCAAAATATCAGAAAAAGTTTTGAGCTTCTTGTTAAACTTTGATTTTTCTTAAACACATAGGACACTAAATATGACAGCTCTAGCTTCCAGTGCTGTCAACAGCAGAATTGTGGACCTGACTGAAACCTAACCCTAAGTCTGTTCTCCTTACTCAAAGTTAAAATGAGCCCCAATGCCATTTAAAAATAAATAAATCACAATCCACAGTACATCCATACTCAACCCACACAAGCCAGAAAAGCTGCTATCTAATAAATCAAGTCTTATGTTCCACAATATATACAAACAAGTTATCTAAGCAACAAAGCAGAGTTTAATTAACTCAACTTTAACACCCAGTCTCACACCAAAGATAATCTTATTTCACACATGCCTGAGCAAGCACATCATTACTGATCCTAACTGTCCTGGAAAAAACGGCATTTGCTCAACAGTCATTATCAGAAGGAAAAATAAAATAATAATAACAATAATAATAGTAATAAATACACTCATATACACACAGACAATCCATCAGTGATAAAAATCACTGCTTGAGCAGCTGGCATTTAGAGTTCTTAACTCACAAGTAGTTCTGCTTTTATATTTCAAGGACTGTTTCAACTTACTTATAATAAACCAATTCAAGGCGAACACGTAAACAAACTCCATAACTAAGATTTCTAATTCTTTGCATTGCTGAGATCCACTTCCCTTTAAATTTGTAAGAACATCTACTAAAAGTTGTTTGATGTGTTCAACCTATCCCTTGCTCCTGCTCCTTTGCCACAAACAAGCTTTCTGAGAGCAGTTTTCAGAAGGCGTGCAACACTTAATGCAGGACTCACTTCCATACCACCCTGTATAAACATATTTAAAAACTCTTTGGTTTAAATCCTTGCTACATTGTCTACCTTAATGAGCTGGCTATATAATTAATAGGTTCTCCTGGATTTTCCAGAGGAAACATCAGTTCTGAATAGCTCCAGTCTATGCACAAATTAAGGCTGCATAGGAAGACTGCTTTTAAAAGCAAACCACACACAGGAGATGCAAGTTGTCTGAGGAAGATGAAAAGCAGCCTTAATAACCAGTGGGATGAATGAAAGACATCCAAAAGCAAAGCTCTTAAGTTCTTCAGGCAATTTAGCCTAGACATTTCGCAGATGATGCAAGAACTTTTCCACAGGTACCACGAATCATCTGGGTTGAAGAGCAGAGAATCAAGTGTGGTTACAGAGTCTTCCTACATTTCCCTAATACCGAGTGACACATTAAATGAAGAAAAAAAAATCCATCTACCTTCAGAAGTCATTAGAAACCCATTATTAGCTGCCACGCAAACCTGCCATCACCAGCTGCCTGAGCTAGCTCACTGCATTTTAACATGTTATCGGTCTGTAATTTCAGAACTCCGTTGCTAAAAATACTCTGTGCGGTGTATTAATTAATACATAGTTAGAACTAACCTTGAACTGCTCTTCCAGCTTTTCTCGTAGAGGGGACAGCTTCTCCAAGCTCTTACTCAGGTACACATGACCATGGAATTTAATAAACGCCTTGATGAAGTCGGATACACTCCATCGAGTCTTCACCTCATCACGACTACATTCAGAACACAAAGACTTAACTTCAGTCTTTGGAAAGAGACACAGTTGCACATAATAAAATCATTTTTTCATAAAAAGTTCAAGGAGGGAGAAATGCTCGCTCCAGGCTGCTTTTCATGCTGGCACAATATGCTTATTGCTAATCACATTCAGGAGTGTTACCGATACAAACGGTTCTTTAGTCCAAACATGCATAAGGACATTGTGACTGGAAAGAGATCAAGGACCTTATATTGTGTTCCCAGTCCTAAATATGAATGCTTCTGGCAAGGGAGGTAAACTGGGAGGAAGTCTGCTCCATCTTATCCAACTAAAAATAAGTCTTACCTCTCCAGTGCTTTAGAAAGTGCTTTTTGTAAGTTAGTGGAGGCAGCTGGGAAAGGAAACTTCACAGCAATGCTTCTGCAGTAGTAGAAAATTGTGGTCAAGTGGTCTCCTTTTGAGGAAGCCAGAATAGCCAACTGATTATAAGGCTGACCTAGGGGACAAAAAGAAGACAACTTGCCATGGAAAGAAGTCTGCATACTTGAAAAGGGAGCAAAAACTCCTAAGATAACAACTAATTTGCTCACATTTTCACCCACTTCAGTACCACAGAAATTCAGAAGCTTTTTCTTAAGAACACAAATCTTTTAAAAAGTAGACAACCAATAAGGCGTAAGATATTGTCTAAAAATGATAGTGCAGAACCAAACATTTGCCACCAACGTATTCATGAGTATCTATCCAGACAAAATACAAATTCAATCTTGACTTGTGATGAGTATAGAGAATAGACTATGGAGAAATTCATAATTAAAATGTGGAGAAATTCATAATTAAAGTGTATCTAACTAAAGCTGAATTACAGATTTCGTCAGCATGGCTTGTAAGTGGTTTTTACTTACCACTACACGCTACTGTTCGGGCGACTGTAGCCCAACAGCTAAAAGCTAGATGTCTGAACAAAGCAAGTTTTAAAACTGCATATTTTAGTAGCTCAGTACTAGCTACTAAGTTTTAGAAACTGGCATGTGAACAAAGAACAAAAAAAATGTAGCTGGTGGGTAAATTTTAATTAATTATATTTAAGTATGTATAAATATAACATAGTATAATGGTAGCACTTGTAAAGTCTTAGTCTAAAACTACACTTGAATCTGTTTTTAAAACCTTTACAAAAATGAAAGACATAATATAGATCAGGCAAGCAGTTTTTATCCAAATAATCAAATGATGTATTAGGCTTTATTTAGAGGATTTTTTTAGATTAGAGGAGTTTTAAAGAAAAATCCAAGTTTCCAACTGTCACAAAAGAAAAGCCAGTACCTCAAGCCAGTTAGTGAAAAAGTATTCCAGACTCACCATTGGAAGGGACAAGCTGAGCTGCATGTCTGTAGTAAGACTCTGCCTGGCTGGTCTGATTCCTATAGCGAGCTAAGGGAACACAAAAACAAGTTTGGGAAAAAAACATAGTTTTCCTGCACCTTGAAGAGCATTTTACTATTATTTTAGAAGTAAGCTTTAAAGGAACCGTAATTATATCAAGCAGCATGAAGATTTAACGTGCTGAATTTCAAGATGGTTGTTTTTCCTGTTCAGATCCTACTGTCACAGCTTACCAGTTCTCTCTTAGAAAGACACTATGGCAATAGCATGACATCTAAAGAGCTACAAATTTTTTTCAGACCTCTGTGCACTAACAGCAACTGGATTTACTTTTACATTACTATAATAGCAGTTGCAGATTCCCGTAAAAAAACAGAACTTTGGACAAGACAGTCCTCCGATCTAAATTGGCATGCAAAGAAATAAACCTATTGAGCTTAATGTAAACTAGAAGCCTCCAAAAATGCTGGATTTCTCACCTTCTCTTTTGTATAGCTGATTTTACAGTAACCTTCTCAAAGGGGAAGTAGGCTAGCCCTGCAACAACTTTTTTGCAAACAAACTGCAACAAGTTTTTGTAATAATCCCCAGTTTCAACATTCAGTATGCCTACCAGCTACAATGTGAGTCCACAAAAGGCATACTAGAAGCAAGCAACTCTAGCAAGTCACTAGAAGGTTATTCTTAACCCCCGCTCTGCTTTAATATGCACCACACTAAAACAGTCCAACAGGATGGCTTTCCAGACCTTTCCCCCTGCAACAACCACAAAACATGTGGTCAGTCACTAATCACAGGAGACTCACTTGGTGTAATAGCTGCCCTAACAGATTTCTGTCGGTGAAGGCAGAATATAGAGGCAGAACTCAAAGCCCCATCTCTTTTTGGTTCAAAAACTCACCGATATCTCCGAGGTGGACAAGGCAGTGCTGGCAGATGTAAGAGCAGGAGCTGGACTGCGGCTTCACAATAGCGCTGGTGTGCATCTGTTTATTGCTAATGATTCCCAGCTGGGAAGACTTCACACGACAGGGCAAATCTACATTAAAAACTGTGCACAATTCCTGTAATAACTAGAAAAAATAGGTCTAGTTTAATAGTAGTTATAAACAATAATCACAAAAGCATTAAGAGTGTATAATGAATCTAAATGTGGTTTCTTTTTTTTGGGGGGGGGGGAGATAGGGGAGAATAAAATAAATAGGTTATCTTTAAAGGAAAAAAAAAAGTGTGTTTTATAGTTATATGAAGTGACAACATCTCTTTGTGATAGGAGAAGGAAGAGAGAGAAAGGAACAATGTTCATCCCCCCAAAGCAATTTGTACTACCAAGAGAAAGACCTAATTCTGACTTACAGTTCAGAGAGAAGCTTGCACAAAAACAAATCTGCAGGCAATGTTGGGCAAAAACAGCTAGCAGTTTGGTGGCTGAGCCATCCCACTGCACTGGTTGCCCAGACAGCAAATATTTGTGCTAAGTTCCATCAGGCTTGCTCAAGGAACAAGAGAGCAGCTACTTAATCAAATATTTCAAAAGCTGATCCAAGAAAAATCTTGATTTTGCCTTTCTAACCAGCACTTCTGAAGTTTTCCTTGTAGACTACAATATATAATCAGGAATCAGTACTAGTTTTTATGACCATTAAACAAAAGTAGCTGCCATTATACATCAATAAAAATATATAAATAATTCAACTGTATTACACTTAAAACTCGAGACAAAATAGACAGACTTCCTGCAGCCGTGAATATACTCAACCAGCAAATAAAATTGACTTAGGGTAGAGTTCCTATTCCAGATAAAAGTATGAAAAGCCCCAGGCTGACAAAGAGATGGGTGTTCTCTTCGTGCACGTGGCTGCAGCAACTTGAAGACTGCAGGAAACGGTAAAGGTCCCCTAAACTGCCATGGCAGAGGTGTCAAGTCACCCAAGAGCTCCTGCTGTCTACGCAGGGGCAACACGGCATCCTTGCTCGTGGCAGAAAGGTTTGTCACACTGCTTCTCTTTTATACAGGGGAGGGAAGATAAAATATCTACAGTACATAACATCTCGTAGATGAAAGCTGGATAAAAGGGAAATATGACATCTTCCAACATGCCGAGCTGCAAGATTTCATGCTCTCCTTCAAAGGAGTTATGTGCACAGGCCCAGCCGTGCATGGCAGGCAGCCAGGCGATGCGCCGTTGCCAAACTCAAAACGCCACAATTAACATCACAGCGAGCAGAGACGTGACGGCCCGGGCCATGGTGCTGCACTTGAGAACAGAAAAACTTCTGGATACACTGCAGGGAAGAAAAACGCCTACACATACAGTGGTGGAAAGACTGGAAAGCCCTTAGCAGCCACGCTGCGGCCTGCCAAGCCAGCTCCTTCAGCAAGGAGCATTCAGAAAAAAACTAATGCCCAAGGCCTGGACAGGCTCTATCTAACAGCACAGCCCAAAATCAGAGGCTTCTCCCTCGAGCTTAAATAAAAAATGTGCTTAGTGTCAAAGCCAGAAGGGAAGCAGGCAGCATGAGCCATTGTGTGCACTGGAAGCCAGCAGAGAGCCCTGCTTGTAGGGCTGGGAGACTTGATGACAGAACAGCTGGGGAATTCTGTTATTAAACGCAAAACTAATGCTTTGAGACAACCCTCAATCTTACTTCCAAGTGCAACTGTGGTGGGCACTAAGGTTTTGTCAAGTGGAAAAAAGCTGTATTTATTGTAGACAGCGCTTGGAAAACATTAGTTTAACACTCAACAAGATCATTAGGAATTATGAGAACACAAAGCGTTATATGCCAACACAGAGCCACGTAGACAGTTTGAATTCTACACATAGTTCCAGTTGCTCCAGAGTAGAATCAAGAACAACACTGAATCTTTATCTTTGCTAACAGGAGAAACGGCTCCATACAGGGAAAATTTCACATTTCCCAAAATGAAAAGGAATTATGACAATGAGAGTATATTATAGTAACGAGAAGGAAAATGGGAAAATTTAGAGAAACAGTAAACAATAATCAAGAATGCAGGGAAGTCACTAGTTAACAATTCTACAGTGTTGCAGAGATCAGAGCAAATGCATTCAAATGAAGAGAACTAGTATCTATGAAGCAAGATGATCCTGATACAAACTAGCTCAAGAAGTTCTCAGCAAACTTGCAGTGAGAATGCAGAAGACCATAGCAGGGAACATCACTCTACATTTTCCCCATTTCTTCTGCCCTCTTCACAGAAGATTTGTCAAGACACAGAACACGAGGTTAAACTCATCCTATGCAGTGGGTTTTTAAGGCTTTGAAGCAGATGCCACAGAAGGGAACTTTTATGGCTTCTACATTGAGGGAGTGCCAAGACAACTACCAGATTCACTCAAGTTTAATGTCAAGCAGAGGCTTCAGCTGATGAAAAACATTACAGTTCCTTAGATGTATCCTGCTGAGACCACCTGTGTTAAAGTGCATCAGTTGATCCACAGCAGTAATGCTAGGAGAAAGGATGAGATTTGATCTGCACAGTAAATTGATTCTTGTCTTTCCCCAGATGAATACAACAGTTCCTTGTGTCCATATAGCACAGGAGCTCATTTCTCATGAAGCATCAAAACATAACCAGTTGCTAGAACAACACAGAAGATCAACAGGACCTGCTCTCCCTTCCACACCAGGCAAAGGCATCACAAGCAAGACACGCTTCACAACTCACCTGGGTGTAGAAGCCACTAGCTGCCTCTAGGAACAGAGAAAGGTTCGCCTGAACTTCGCTCCGATTCGGATTTGCTCTATTTTTTGCTTGACCCTGTAGCGTAGTGATCTGATTTTTAAAGGCATGATTCCAACTGAAAACAAAAGAAGAGTTTTCCTTTTTACTTTGGAAATGTCTCATCATGTAGATAGTTCTCTCCCATTGCCAGGACAGGGATTGCTATTGAATTACAGAGCATTAGACACAGAGATGTATTCAAATTCAAACAACATTCAGATTTCAAATATAATCTTAAAAAAAAGCCACCTTCCCCCATCTCTCAGAACTGGACAAACTAATTCTGATACTCAATAATAAATACTACAATATTGTAAATATTTGTTCTATTAACCGTTCAGATCTAGGCATTATATCACTCTTCTTAAAAAAAAGAGATGCAGGGTATGGAAATCAGTTAAGAGTCACTTGCTCTGTCTCTGCCTCCAGGAGCAGACTGACATCCTGCTGGTCCTGCTTCCCTCCCAGCACTAAAACAGCACATGCTCCTCTTAACAAAGCCTGTTACAGCATGTCTGTATTTTAAACCAGAAGGGCTGGACTTGCCACATGGAGAGGCTCTGTATGAACTTCCCCTGCTTCTTCACCCGTCAGAAGTGCCCTGGTAAAGTACTCGCTCCTTCTTCCTCCCTCTGCCCAAACCAAGCTCAGAGCTAAACGCAAAGGCCCTGGTAGCTCTTCCTACCCTTACACCTCGCTTGAAGCTCCAGGTCAGCACATCAGGCGAACATCCTCCCTTCTGCTCCCACCCTTCTCCCAGGGCAAACGCAACAGATGTGTCTTTCCTCTTTCCCTTCTATCTTGCTCATCTAAAACCACTCCTGCGTGAAACAGCTGCTACCGATTGCCAGGGGTAAAATCCTTATCTCTGGAATTCTCCCCACCTATTGCAGTAAGTCTTGTGTTTCACTCACAACACAGCTTTCATTTTAAAGGGAATAAGACAGTCATTTCATAGGATGCAACTGCTGCACTGCAAGTGTTGAGAGTTTCCAGCTAACCAGCACACACATACGTTTTCTGAAGTACTTACAGGTCCTGCTCCACCTTTTTATCTAAAGCATATTCCAAATCAGTCACTAGCATTTTCTGATATAAGTCCTGTAGAGCCTGTCTGGATGTCCAGACTTCTGCTGGACCCAGTTTTGAATCTGGAAAAAGAAAACAGAAACAGAAGATACAACTGGTTTTGTAGTGTACAAATTTACCAAGTTATTTCTAAACTGACATTCCGCTCACTCACCAAGTGAGAGAATATAGCACAGTATAAGGTACCCCAAAGCCAAACATCCAATTTAAAAAGAGATTTGACAAAACCTTGAAATACAAGATGCTGCGCAGGTTCTGTAGTCCTTGAACAGAACTGAGCACAGTTAGGCCAGCCTGGACAGCTCACGGATTGAGTGTCAGGTTCTGAATCCTGCGCTCATAGCTCTAATGCTTGGGGACATGTGTGGATTCACTCACTTCTGCACTTCTCAAACCTTCAACATAATGCACACACTTTATATACAGTCCCTACTAACGGCAAGCCTAAGTCACACAGAAGAAAAACAGGAACCAAGTACTATTAGCTACATCAGCTATGTATTAAAGGCAATTACCTGTCATGTCAGCCTTCAGGACTTCTGCCTGCCTGCAAGAAAGCAATAAAACAAAAAAATTAGAATCTGATTAAAATAATGCAGTTATACTACAACAAATTAATGTAACAGTGAATACAGAAAGTGGTGCCAGCTCCTTAGAGGCTGCCTACAGCCTAAACTAGTGTACTTTCCATTCCTACAAAGTGGGGATTGGAACTACTGTTTTATTACAGCACGATCTCCTCAGCTATCCTATCACAATGTCATCCTATCAAATAGGAGTTCAGAGCTCCCCTCTTTGAATTAACTCTGAGTAGTGGCACTCCTGAGAGTCAGGAAGGTCACTCTGCCGAGTGCCTTCAGTATCCGCCAGTTTTGCCACATCTGCTCTGTAAAGACCCAGAGCTAAGATTATGGATTGGGGTGGCCCACTTGTGGGGGCTGTATTTCTTCAAAAAATCAATCTCAAAACTTCTTCAATATCAGTCTCTAAAATACCTGTTAACATCCAGCTACGACATTGCATCTCGACAGAAAAGGAGCATTGCTCATTCCTCCAAGACAGTTCTTTGAAGAGCCATTGCTGGTGTTCAGAGACTCCTAGTGGACACAAATCTGAGCTCGTTGATAAAGCCGAGAGCTCCAGGTGGTGCCAGCGGCCTTCCTCACCACAAACACTGTCAGGCAACGACTCGGGAATCTCCCTCTGTCTGTGTATTTTGAGTTTCACAATGAAGTCCCACTGGACTGACCTGTTGCCAGGCTCTGACTGCCAGCAAACTTGGTGTCACTTGTTTACACTTCTGATCTGTTTAAGAAGGTTTTCTCGAAGTTTTCTCACTGACCCGTTTGCTTCAGCAGTTCACAGTCTTAAGTGAGGTTTCCTTAAGCCCTATTCATTGGCCTAAAGCCTCAGAGCACAAACAACTGTTAATCAAAATTAATATTCCTCAAATCTTCATTGAAGCACACAATTTGGTATATCATGAGAGCCAGTCTAACATAAACCTAGCCTAGGGCTTCAGCTTAGAAAGCCATGCAATTATAAAAACCTTCAATTCAGTTCATTAAAAATGTTCAATAGCCAAAGGAATTCTCGTTTTATTCAAATACTTGAAAAGCTTCCACACTTTCAAACAGAGTGCTCTGAAATAAAATAAGGGTTCTAGTGGCTCAACATGTGGGGGCATTTCAGTAGCCACAGGTGGCCAAAGCAGCCTTCCCACCCCTGGGAAGGTAGCAGGGTGATATCAAGGGCAAGGTTACTGCACCTGGGTGCAGCACAGACACTGGGCTTAGCTGGGAGGGCAGCACCTGAACTGGCAAGGACAGAGGACAGATGCAGCCTGCCCCTCCACGGCCAAGCTTCGCCACTAACCAACCAAGCTGTCCTTAAGCAGAAAGCTTAGGTAGCTGCTCCTGAACCACATTAAGGCAGACGTGCTGCAAATGGCACCATCCTCACCACGCACCCTGCTGACACAGGTACTCTCCACTGCTGCCATCGTGGAACAGTCGCTTAAACACCCAGACCCTGGAGTCCTATCTCTGAACCAGCAATTCTCTGCCACACACTAACTCATCTGCATAAAGCTGCATCTCTAAGAGGGCTGCATCAGTTGCAAAGAAGAATATGTGTGCTAATTTTTGCCTTCCTTTTACTTGTTAAGAAGATAAACCCTGAACTGCAAGCTTCCAAAGCAGCAGTCTGCATTACCCAGCTGACCAAGACAGGATTTCCGTGCGTCAGGCTGGACAGAGCCAAGCTTCATTTACAACATGTTCCTCTCACTTACGCCTCGAGCGCGAGCCGCGCCAGACCTACCATAGCACAACAAGCCTTACCAGGGGCATTAAAAACCCCAGCACACACAGGCATTGGGAACAAGCTCTGCTTCCCAGCAGCCTGGAAGCAGAATTCCCTTCAGCCGCTTTAGCGGTTCACTTGCCACTCACACATCACTAAGGACTTGAGGATTTTCAGTACTAAACTGGGAAACTGGCCCAGGCAGGTGGCCATATAAAAGCCATCGGAGTCAACTGCTTGTTTGGTGAATACTGCACAAATTAAAGGCTAATGAAATGCTCAGGGTAGTTTCCCTCCAAGTATGAGTTTATATTTGTGCACTTCTCTCCTCCAGAGTTACCTGCAGAAATTGTACAGTAAAGAGGAGAACTCCAGTCTACCAGCCTTTAAGAGGAGCTATGCGACCCCTCAGAAGTCCCACTGAAAGGAGGGGACTAGAGAATGACTGAATTCAGGCACTGCCAGAAACATCTCCTTCTTTCAAAAGGAAAGCAGCAAATAAAGGCAGGGAATCCTTTCTCAGGAGGAAAACAAGGTGATTTTTCTATGATAGCATGCTATTTTTAAGTGTATTGGATTCAGAGCAGGGAAAAGCAGTAGGAAACATCAATAGCACAGGCAGTACACAAAGTTATAAAGGAAATTCATGGGAGAAGGCGGGTTGTTCACGGGCATCCAGCTATAACCAAGACAGCATCCACATCTGCCCTTCAGCACTGAGCAAAAGTCGCTGCCCAGTATAAGCGGCCAAGTACTACATGAAACAAATGCTCATGCATTTCCTACGAGCAGGCACTAATATCAAGAAAACAAAGCCTTATTAGCCACTTTTAGAAGCTCCCTGGGCACTAATCCATAACAGCTGGTGAGCTTTGCTCAAGGTTGCGTTTTGAAAGCTGATACAGAAAGCACTTGCACTTTCCTGCCCCACGTGTAGGCAGCGTGCATCAACCGCGAGCCAGCAAAGACTTTTCTAAAACAGTCTTAGGATCGAGCACGTATCCAGGACTTGCACAGCATCAGGATACTTAAGAAAAACAAACAAGCAAACCAGAAAACAAAAACAAGATCCAACCCTCTTCAAAGCTTTCTTTACCCATTGATTCAGCTTCACCTACACGAGTAAAGGCCTTCAGAGCACAGCTCCATCCACCAAGTCTCTGCCTGACAGGGTAACTGGAGGAAGTCAGAATCTCACTGTGATACAGCGAGTCTGATGCAAGCACAGGCCTTAATTTAAAGGCCCATAGTTTTCATCAGGTACTTACATCACTTGCTTCACATGCAGAGAGCTTTTACCCATGTCAGCTACTAGTGACATAGCAAGAGATCCTCAGGCCATGAGTCATCCAGCTAAATGCTCTGCATGTCTAACCTTTTACACTCAGAGGACAGTCTGTGCACACTTGGCAGCAATTTTCCTTGGAAAGAAAATCTTCAACAGTAGCCAGCTTATTATTTTTACATGCAATAAGTTTAACACTTCTTACTGTTACAATTAAATCCCAGGCTGAGGGCTGCTGTGTCCTCACAGCCAGCTTTGTTCAAATCCACTTCTTGCTCTTCTGTTGGCAACAACAGGAAGTAAAGGTGTTCCCAACAGGAAAATCTGCTCCAATCAAGTTCATCTCTGCATACTGTCCTGTTTCATCTATGGGGAAGGTAAGGAGTCTCCTGCCCTGCTCAAGTTCCTACAACTCAACTGCCTCTGCCAAATGGAGCTCCCGCTCATTCCCGCCTAGAGACAACGTCCCATGGGAGCCACTCACTGCAAATGCAAGTTAAATGCCTTGGAAATGGCACCTGGGCTGCAGAGTTGTCCAGCAACAGAAATATGCCTGGGTCCTCTCTGTAAAGCTTCTAACATATAAGTCAGGAGAGTGATCTGCAAACAAGGTATGTGGCTGTCTGGGTTCTTAGTGAATTCAGACAAAACTAGCTAGTAATTAAGACCAGCTTAAAAAGCTTAGCTGAATCTTTCATAAGTTCTAGTCACTGATAGAAAAAATATTCTTAAAATAGGGAATATCCTGTTGTTTAACTTTCTATTTAGATCCATCTGTTGTCTGGAGCACTAGCTTTATTTTTTTTCCTCCCCCCATAAATTTGCATTATGAAAGTCATGTCCGGGCCTAATCCAGAAAGAATGCACAAGTCTGACAGCATCAGGCAGCTATCGGTGTCACTTCAGCTGACACGATCAAGTTGTTTCCTAGAAATACGCTGCTTGTGAGCCCCCCAGAGAGCTGGATTAGGTAGAGTTATAGGGGAGACTTCCTTTCTCCCTGAGGATTTTCCATCTCCCAGGCTAGTATCACAGAGCATTTGATTCAATGTTCATAAATACCTAGTCCATTTAAAGCTATTTTCTAGCTACCCAGATAAAATACATTGCCTCATCGGCCCATGGAGGCAGAGAGCAAAGCACCTGCTACGAGGAACTAATTACACCAATGAAATAGCTTTTCCCCCAGGAAAGCCAGCCTCACTTTGCACAAAGAGGGCAACAAATGCAATTTTCTGCAAGTCCCAACCTCCAGCTTCGGAAGTTCTCCCGCTGGCTACAGTTTCACCCAAGAGCTCCAGGGATAACACAAAGTCTTGTCCAATTTCAGTGTTGCTGTTGCTCTCCTTACTCGCAAATCACCCCTTATCCAGCAGCAAAAGCTGATTCTGCTGCAGCTCCATAAAGCTGGAAATAATTTGCAGAGATGCAGGGAGAAAGTGTCGAAGGGGACTCAAAACTAGGGGCAATCAAGATACTAAGAATAACTTCCTTGCTAAGCAGCAGGTGGAGAAAGAGCAAATATATTAGATATCTAGGTATCGTGGCCAGAGTTGGAGAGGAGAAAAAGCGAGAAGGAAACTGAACAAGAAGGGGCCCAGAAAGAAAACAAACAAAAAAGATAAAAAAAAAAAATCTTACTAAACCCTGAGATTTAACTGGGGCTTGGAAAATCTTCAGCCTTTTGAACATGCTATTTCTATGGGCTGATATAGAGACATCTACCTAGACAAGCAGTTAAGTCCTTCAAAGAAATGTAAAGCCCAAACCAAAGCTATCAATGCTGAGATCATTCACTGCAGTGATTCAGCAGCACAGAAAAGGTTTTGGCCCAACCAAGCTCACTTTAACTCACAATTAGGAAAACGTCATGCAAATACAACATGTACCAAGAATCTGAGAAATGACACCATCAGAAGTACTACACAGCTTTCTATAAGAATTAAAGAGATTTTTTGATGTGAAAGGATCTTGCAGTTTTCACAAGCTATTACTATTAACTTTCAAATTATATCCAAGTATGACTAATTGCAGATTAAATCTTAGAAGTAATTTTCAATTCTCCATTTTAATACAAAATGCAACACTCAAAGCACAGAAACAGAATCAATACTGGCTACCAGTCAGGGAGAAATGCATCACAGCCGTTCACCGAAGTAAATGGGTACCAAGTCTCTTTCTGCCAAGGGTTCCCAGGGAAGTTCCCCATTCTCATTGGGAAGCATCCATGGAACGCTGTTTGGAAACACACTTTTCAACCCGAGATAGCTGCAAAACGATTTTTCCAAAGAAGGAACTGTGAAAAAAAGAAGAGGCGGAGTCCTCTTCCACCAGAGGACTAATGAGATCGTGTCACACTGTCATTTCCAAGAAAAGAGAGGACACACGGACCCTGCGCTCTCAGGCCACACAACCAGCAACATTTGCTACCTGCTTCTAGAGAAGCACGAAGGTGACACAAAGCATCAGGGATGTGTGTGTGCCTGCAAGGAGCCAGGAAACGTGCTGTTATCAGACCCCGCATTCATCCTGCAGGTCTCCGCACACAGCAGTCACTGTGTTCCCCATGTTGGGGAACAGAGCAGCCTGTACCACTCGTGGAGCTCAACCTCTACATTCTTCCAAAGGACAGAGGAACTTGCCTAGGGAGATACCTACCTCCCCCTGTCATTCACAGAAGCACAGCTGTGATGCTCAACTCTGTCTCTATGGCTATATTCCCTATACATCTATATCTACTGGCACATTCAGGACTATTCTCCCCATCCAGATGGGCTGTCATTTACGAAACGTGGAAACCCACTAGCAAAACGCACCTACTCCAATGCACAGACCACAGGTGTTGCTCTCACTATGTTCAGTCAACTGTTACTGGGGGTCTACTTTGCGGATTAAGCATGAAAAAGCTACTGGTTTTAGCTGATACTCACCAAATACAAGGTCTGTAGAAAAACACAAATTGAATTCAGTTCTCAGTACACCCAGGACTGCAGCCTTCTTTTCAGCAGGGAGTCTAGACCTGACCATTAGATCCCTTTTCCACTCAGCACCCGTTAAGGAAAAGGCTCTACAGCATCGGATTATCACATCCAGCCTGAAGCACAAACAAATCTTACGCTTGGAAAGGACCTTGAGAGGTTATGCAGTCCCTGCCCTTGGCCTGATGCTATTCCTGACATACATTTGTCTCTTATTTTTGAAGTTCTCCAGAGGCAGAGACCTCAATGCCCAAAGCAGTGGGTTCCAGCGGCCCCAGGTCCAGCCACACCATGAGTGCCCAGGCTCCCTCCTAACACTGAAAAACTACCAGCAAACACCACTGTCCTCCCTAAACTATATAAACTTGGTAAAGTAGTGAAAGAGGTAGTGACTTGTCCGTGTCCAGTTAGGCGGAGGGTGCATTTTGAGTCTTTGCTGCAAACAAAGCAGGAAGGGCCCATGTGTGGCAGGGATGCAGGACACAACCGCATGGTTCAGAGTTTGGAACTGACATCCAAGTGGATCCGACTTGCACAAGCAAACTTAGCTTGGGCAGTTCACTCTGCAAACACAATAAGCTGTAAAGGCTTTGTACAGTATCCAAGCATCCTCACAACAAGTTTAAACACTGACCAACTCAGGCAGTGCATTTCAGCATTTCACAATAAAGCACAGGAACTATGTGAATTCTGCTGTTCTTGCCTCAAAATCTGAAATCCATATGTTCAACACTGCTTTCAAAATCTCTAAAATGAAATAGTATGGGTGTGCATAAATGGAGAAAAAAATCTGCTAGAAGTTTGTGAGACCCTTCTCAACCATTACTACCATTCCAAGTGCACCTCAAATGAAGAGCTCAGAGATGCTGTCAAAAACAAAACACAGACAGCAGAGGAATCGCAGCTGGCATGTGCCAAAGGTTCCTAATAGGCTAAGGAAATCTTGGTTTATTCACTATGTCTCAAACAGTTGTAACATCCATGTGCTTCCTCCCAAACCACCATGAGACCAAGACAGGACAAGGTAAAGCAATATCAGAAGACACAGAATTCATGGGCTTATCAGGAAAGGAAGGAAAAAGACACCATCTTTCTAACTGATTTATCACAAATTAATTCCCTTCCATTGGTGACAAGTTACCTAACAGGTCAAACATGTTGATAACAGCACAGATCATATTGGAGCCCAGAGGATCCTAGACCCAGCTGGCCCAGGACAAACTGCCCTTTACTGTATCCCGATCAAACAGGAACAACTAATAAGGCCACATTAAACCTCGGCACCAAGAAAGACTGGAGCAGGTCTCAAATAAAATCCCTTGGTGGCCAAGAGGTATTTTGTTGGGTTCAAAAGAAAGTCTAACCTCTCAAAGCTCCTGTAAAGGATTTGAGAAACTCTTCCCCAAGTGCATTCGAAAGAATCAATCAGGTGCCACCAGAAACTTGTACAAGTGAACTTCCCACTTGCTGGAAGCAAGACAGCAGCTTCCTGGATTAGGGGCAACACATGGGACCAGAGAGTGCTTCATAGGCGAGTAGAAGGGGAGAAAGCAAGAAAAACAACTCACAAATACCAATATTGGATGAAGCAAAAAATTGGCCAAAAGTGCCGAGCATGAGAAGCTACTTTCAACACCACAGACAATGAAATGAAGTATGAGAAATTGACTGCTGGTGCATTAGAGACATCATAAATATTTTCAGAAAATGACATTATACTTTTGCCCTGAAGGTAGAAGAGAAAATTAACTCTAGCAGGACTCCTAAGTACCTCAAGGGTATCTCTGATTTGAGTCCCATCAGTGAAATTCAGTCTGTCGCCCACGGCAGTGTAACAATCCCAAGAGATTCCTCAGCCTTCTGGTTCCTTATGAATATCCCTTGAGCGTGGAAGCCAATGTGAATAATCCGAGAAAAGTCCTACTGGAATACAGAAAGGAGAGAAAGCAGACCTAAGGTTACTCAGAAAGCTCTTGTTCCATCTCAACTCACAGCATTTTATCAATCCAAATGGGCAACTGCTGAGGTACCTCAGAGCAATTTAAAAGCAATATTGAAACACTGCATGAATTACTGCCCTCTCCTCTGCTTGTCCATGGAGTCCCCAGGCTTTAGATGGGAGCCACTTGTGCAGCTCTTCTTGAACTCAAGTGGGAGGGAAAGCCACGGTCAGACAGGTCTGGAAACATGGCCTAAAGGCAACGCGCGGAGCGCGGCTGACAACGCGGAGCCGGTGACGAAACCCGCACGGCCGCGCAACTAGTCAGCGAGGCAGGGCCTGCAACACCGCGAGTACCCGCCAGGCACGTACAGTACAGCCACCAGCCCCGCCGTACACACAGCAAGGAACTACAGCCCACAAGTCACATCTCCCATGCCTCATGTCCTCCCACGAGGGAGGAGAGGCTGGTCTTCCCTTCTCCTCACTGGGAAGATGCTACTCGGCAATTCCCTCCCATGCAAAGGAAGGACCATGGTTTGCAGAACACAGACACAATCTACCACCTCACTAGTAACATGAGGCGGGGGAAGGAAAACCCACAGGACCAAAATACACAGTTCCAATAAAGCTTTTTGGAGGGCACAAAAGGGTGTTTTTATCCCCCTTGTCCTTGGCAAGATAAGGACAGGTCTCAAGTCCAAAGAAACAAACAGAGGTGACCACTGTCCCCTCCTTCTATGTTATAGATCTACTGCTAAACTGTTCTGCCACCCTTCACCCTGGGAAACCAGGTAGACACAAGCTGTGCTGGAGCCAGCAGCTCCTTCCCCTCTCCCCATCCACCCTGCACATGAGCCACAACTACGACCTCCCCTACTGACTGCTGCCAGGTTACAGTTACTCCCTCTCCGGCTTCTGCCAGGCAGGAAAGCAGCCAGGGCATCTTCCCATGGAGTCGCTCTTGTCTCCTGTCACCCTCAATGATCCTGAGTAGTGAGCGCAGCCACCTCTGTCTCTTAAGTGGGAAGCACCACAAAATCTGGAAGCGGTACAGTAACCAGAATACCAATCTGAAAAACAGCTTCCCATTCCATATGTATTGAATAAAAGAAAGCTTTTTCACACGTATTGAATAAAAGAAAGTTGCTTGAGGTTAGTGATACAATTGAAGGCCCAGATCAACTGATTTAGAGGCAAAGTGGGAAAAAAATCATTTAATTATTTGAGCAGGCTATTTATTGGATGGAGATAGTCTGGAAAGAGGAAATGGGTTTTTCAAGCAGCTTGAGTATCATGCTATGCTTCCTACTGATTGCCTAAATAAAATGGTTTGGCATCTAGCAAGTGTTAACTGGCAAATGTACCTTCTACTGTGCACTGAAATGAAGGGACTTCAAGAAATACAGCAAAATCCTGTACTCAAGGAAGGAAGCCATCTTCAGAAAATGGTTTGGAGCTGGTCAAGTGCGTCGCATCAAAGCTTTCAATGGGCTCCTCTGGTTGCACTGCTACTACACAGCTTTCCCAGCAAAGACCAAATTACATAGGAGTATGCAGTTAGAACAAGCACAAGTAGTGCAGTTAGTACAAGTAGTTACGTCAAGAGGTATCACTGAGAAAAGGGAGGAAAAAAAAAAGAATGTAGCTTCACTTACGCTAACCTGCACTTCCAGGTCACTGGAGCATCTTTTTGAAAGCAGTCTTAAGCCTGTTAGAAAAAAATTGCAGTAACAGCATCCATAATAAGCTGTGTTTGCAGCAAGAAAAGAGAAGGAGAAAAAAAAGGTTCCTCCTTCTTTCCCAGTGCACAGCGAGGACATGGATGCTGCTATCTGTGACAGTGACACCATGACATGAGGGCACTCAAGGGCTTGCGCGCTCCAGGACATGAGAGCTGTGCAGCGGTGCTGCGCCCAGCGCGCGCTCCTGCCGTGACCGGCGCGGCGGCTGCACGGAGCAGCCAGCCCTGTCCTTGCCTCACAGCCAGCCCTGTCCTTGCCTCACAGCCTCACTGCTGCTCCACGAGGCCCGGCCCGCTGGCCGGCACGCACCTGCCTGCCTAGCTGGGGAATGGAACCAGGGAACCAACTCACATCGAGCAACACGGCAGGGGCGGCAACCTACCCCCCAGCCTTAACCTAAAGCTCCAGTCCAGTTTACTGCAGACCTAGCCAAAAGTTTAGCCCCAACTTCTCAGCATGAGGAGGGGGCGTGAGGAAGAGCGCGATGCTCCTGCTGGGAACAGTGCACGGGCAAAGCAGCCTCCTCCAGTGGTGTGGCCAGGTCCTGCAAAGCACCAAAGATGGCCAAGGTCTCCCATCACCAGCAGGCATTTTATACAGATTAAGAGTCACCCTCTCGACAGTTGCTTGAGCTTAAATGAGGTTGAAAACTCTGCTGAAGATGGTTACAACTTATTAAAATCACTTAGGAGAGGAGAGCAGCAACTATTAAGCACTACAGTCACACCAGGGATGTTCAGCCTTGTTCCCTTTGGTGTTCCTTTTTCTTTTTCCTCCTCCTCTCTTTTTTCCTCTTCTTCTAACTTCACAGGTAAAAAAACAGGTACTACAGCTTGCAGCTCAGCAGCAAGAAGCCGTCATCAAGAATCTTTGGCTTTTCAAACCACTACCCTCAACCTCCAGAGAGGATCAGAAGTGTTGGTCATTCTAAATGGAGGCAGCACTTCTAGTATCAAATCCCAAAAGCAGGGAAGCAGGGAACACTCTGCAGGGACGATGGCAGCAGCCCCTGCCTGCGGCGAGGGCGCCAGGACAGAGCCCGGGAGCAGGATGAGACACAACAGGCATCAACCTGCAACAGGAGCCTTTGGGGGCGGATACAGTGGAAAACTTCTTTGTGCCAAGGAGGGCCAAGCAGTGGCACAGACTGCCTGGAGGGACTCCCTTACGGAGCCTGCACATAACTAAATGCTGATTCTACCCGTCTCCTCAGGAATCACTCTGGACTTCATTCATACAGGATTCTCACTCATATTTCACTCCTTGACCGAGGTCAACTCCACACTATCTTCATTGGGACCCTGAGCAGAACGAGGTCAGCAAGGGAGAAGTGCTGCAAGAGGCGCGTCCTGGTCTGGCAGACAGCACCGGAGCAGCCACAAGCACTTCTGCTTCTGCTGCCGAATGGGGCTACGCAGGAGCTGTTGAAAAGGGAGCCACAATTTTTAATAACTAAAGTCAAACCTTTAATGAAGTTGGTTATAGCCTCATCATAAGACTACAGGAAACTACCTACTGGTTTGTCAGCACTACGATTTCTAAGCAGTATTCCAGCCCTGTAATTCAAATGGTTTTTTTTTCCCCCCTGTGTTCACCTAGCGTCAAAAGCCGCAATCTAACAAGGGGAAGGTTAGAGTCAACTAGTAACTAGAGTTCATATATTTCTAAAATACTACTGAGAAAGTTGCACCTCAGTCAATCTGCTAATTTCATGAATTGATATTTAACATGTGTATATAAAATCACCAATGAAGGTTACTTCCTTACAGCAAACGTGAACTTGAGCTCAGTCATGCCTTTTAAAAGAAGGGATGTGTTTGGAAGTTTCTGTGGTGGTGCATTAGAAATCCTATTGATAGTAGGTATTTTGCTTGTAAGCATCTCCTTCTGTACCTAGGGCTATATGCAATATTTACTGAGAGGAGATTATCGCAAAGGACAAATTTAATTTGTGGTGAGTATCTAAAGTTCCTTAAAGCAGCAAAAAAGATCAAAATAAAAAATAAACATTTTCTAGCAAAGTCAGACTTACCAGGCCTAGAGCACATTCATCTGAGCAGAACAAACCTGAACTCTTTTTCCTAAGAGCTCTTCGAGAGAACGTTAAAAAAAAAAAAACTCCATTATAACTAGACATTTACCTCTCAAATTTTTCCTCACCCAACCAGGTCTAATGCAAATCTTTGAGAAGTGACTCAAAGCCAGGCCAGAGAGAAGTACCTGGCAGGCCTAGCTCCCAGGCAGGGAGCCCCAGCTCCCACAGGGCAGAAGGCAGCTCACTGCTCTTAGAAGGTCACCTTGAAAAGGCAGTAAGGGTGAGAAAGCCCAAACCCCAGTGCCACCTTATGCCACATATGAAGATGACCTAAAACAGCTCTTCTCTCTCCTCCTGCAACTTTCTAAGCAGCACCTGGTTCATTAAGACTGACCTCTGTGTCTCCTGGGAGGCTTCTGCAGGAGCCCTGGGTGTCCAGCAGCTCTTGAGTTTTGATAAATGCAGCACCATCTTCTCAGGACCAGATTTTAAGCTTAAAATAACTGACTCATTCATACAGGAAGGAAGAGTTTGGTAGCGGAGGAGTTAAGGCAGTCTGCCTAAAAATCCTTTTCTTTCCTGCTAGCTTTTTCAGTCTCCCTTGATTCCTGCAGAGTCATTATTTCACTCAACCATTAAGTGGTTACACCTAAGAAATTCAGGTTTCTTTTATCCCAACTTCAAAAACCAAGCACAAAACATTTTTCACAGAAACTTTTTTGCCCCTCCTTAGCTACAAAAGGCAAAACCCAGCACACACCAAATGCCCCACATCTTCATCAGGTTGAATGTTTTGTTTAACTACCTTCTTCTGTCATTATATTTGTGTCCTTATTCCCTCATGATGAAGCTTTTACCACTCCATGAAGGAAAATCTCCTGCATGAGGTAGGAATCCGAGGCTCTGTTCCCTGCTTTCTTCCCTTAAAAGCTCACACCATGGAAAATCTGGACATCTCATTTTCTAAATACACTTGCTACTACAGCTGCAGATGGAAAAAGCATTTCATGCTTTCAGGAATTCTCCCTCTCCCTAGACTTACCCTCTACACGGAGGAACAAAAACTAGGGTAGTTTAGAGGCAGAAAACAAGAAGACTTCTGAGTCCCAGCTCTGCTGGGAGAGTTTGAGGCTTTGTCTTTCTTTAAAGGCAGAGACAAGGGGCTTGGTGACAAGGACTGGCACCGTCACCGGTAACACACGAACGCCCAGGTGCTCCAGCGCAGCTGTATCGAGAACCGGGGGGGAGAGGGGGGGAGGCCGAGCAAGGCTCCCGAGCAC
>JAVCKT010023692.1:0-11389 GCA_032273925.1 Rhynchotus rufescens
CAGGCTGCCCAGGGAGGTTGTGGAGTCTCCTTCTCTGGAGGTCTTCAAAACCCGTCTGGATGCCACCCTGTGCCACACGCTGTAGGTGTGCCTGCTTGAGCCGGAAGGTTGGACTTGATGATCTCTAGAGGTCCCTTCCAACCTTAAAGATTCTGTGATTCTGTGATTCTGTGACATTGTTGTAGAGCAAGCTCAGATACTGCACCACTAGACAGTATGAAATTTCAGAGTAGATATGAATGGCTTACTGATATCATTTTAAGGTATATTTGAGTCTTTTGTGCCAGAAGTTTCATGTAAGAAGATCTTGTGCTTAATGCTGTAACTGGTCTTAAGGCAATGATGAGTGAGGAAGCAAGGCTGGGCTTTGCAGAGAGGTGAGCTTTGCATGTATTATATCAGTCAGGATATATTGGGGTAGGCCACGTTAAGAGCACAAATGAACATCTGGCAACTTGTCTTCCTCCAGAACTTACATGCAACACCTGCACAAAGGCCAGATACTGTGTCATTATGCAGGATTTCAGGATTTCTCATTGCATGAGGAAAATAAAGTGCTTTTTCTCCCTTGGGGCAAATTCTGTTTCTGCTTCTGAGGCCAAGGCGACTCCTTCTGCCTTGTAATTGTGTTTTGGCAGCACAAGTCAGGACAAGAGACTTTGATGGTAAATCTCTGCTCAGACTAGTGCACCAGTAATGGCTAGGAATGGGAGCAAGGCCAGGCATCATGCTCACCCCAGTTCTTCACCCTGCAGAATAGTGAGTGACACAGGGAATAGGATGTTCTGATTGTCTTTATGATGCCTCAGAAAAAAATTAACTACTATGAAAGTCTTGGGTCATAATTTGTATAAAGTCAGTTCTCCCATGTTGCTTAGACACCCCTTATAAAGTGGTTGCTGGGCAGCCTCTTTTAGGAGAAGGCGGATTTCATCACAGCGACGTATCCATCAACTTTATTGTCTTCTGACATCATTCCCTCGTGCCTGTGTATTGCTGTTGCTAGGGGATACCTTATCTATTGTGAAATCACAGATGAAAAACTGTTCAAGTTATTCAGTTGTCAACCGTGCAAGTTGTTTAAGCTGTCTTGCTTACTGCCTTCTCAGCTGTTATATACAGCCTTATCTTTTGAAGTCGTAGAGAGGGAAGGACTTAGTCATAGCACTATAAAAGGGAGTAATCAAGCCTTAGTTCAAAAGCTTGATATAATTAGTGTTTTTATATGAAGGTTGTATGTCAATATTTATATAAATTATAGATTAAGATACAAATTGCATGAGATATAAGGTCTAGCTTCTCAGTAACCTGTCTCCAAGCCATCAATCATTTTAAGAAATTTGATAATGCTTAATAATGAAGCCAACTCGTAGAGGAAACTGTCTAATTCTTCCTTCTTCTGGATAAATCCTTGTTATATTTCTTAAGCTTTGCTTTATAGTGGTCAATATTTTCATGAATACAGACATTAGTCATTAGAACTGTGCTTAGCTCTTAGCTTCCATGAGATCTTTTATGAAAAGATAACAATCCTTACTAGTTAAGAACTGTCGAGTACATATTGAAAGAAATATATTTTTATCAGTTTGAAATGTTTGGCCTGCCATGAAATTCATCCTTATTTCTATGCTTTAAGGGAAAAAAATGTGACATACTCAATTTTAACCTTGGTTAGAAAATCATACTTTTCTGATTTGTCATGATGGCATGTGTTAGGAATCAAAGGAACCATTTGCTTTCCTAATGGTATGGGAATATAATTTGGAGTTTGTTTTTAAAAGCTGAATCACTGTTTTCAGATATCATTCCTCAGGAAATATGTTTTCAATTAACCCTCCCTCTCCTCCCCTTTTCTTTCTCTCAGATTAGCTACACTACCATACTTAAGCAAGATACATTAGTTTTTGTCATAAAGAGGCTTCTCAAACACCTTCTTTTCTAACCTCCCTTTTTTTATGGAATCTCTCACACAGTATGTAAACTGAAATGTCACTTATTTTGATTACATCCAGCTCATGTTTGCTGATGATGCGGATGTGCATCTCATTGATTCTTGACTTCATTTGCTCTCACTTCGACACATCCAAAGCAGAAATCACGAATATCAAGACAGATAAGATTCATTGGCAGTTAAGATTCATATTATTTTAATGGTTAGAATTAATTCCTGTATTCCATGTGTGTATACAATACCAGCTGCATAATAATTTATGGCAGCGTACTTCAAATGCACTGCGTTTTGAAAATAACACAATAATTACTTTATTTAACAGACCATTTATGTTTCTACAGAAAGATCCCAAATGTGTCTGAACAAACCAGAGGATTAATAAGGGTGGTGAATTATTCATCACGCAGTGAATGTACTCCTTAATTTAGCAGATTGCTTCACATCTTCCAGCAGAAAAGCGACTTAAGCTGTTTTTGCCTTTTCCATACAACTCTCTTACGGGTGGAGATTTCATCAGTGTTAAGACTGAGAAGACTGTTCCTTCTGGTTAGAATTCCACCTCCCCTTTGGGTGCTCCATCTAGTCCTCTGCTCCGAGAGCGTGACTCTTTGATCTTCCCTCCATTTAAGTAAGGCTCATCCTATTCTTTTTGTAGCACAGTACTGTTTAAACACCAGACCAATGCTTGGCTAAGATACAAAACAAAGAAAAACAGAAATTATGTATTGTTTTTTTTTTTAAAAAAGGCTTTCTGCAGGGCATCCAAGCCTACATGGCTAATAATCTCATTCATAATGTCTAGTCATTGCGCATCCATGAAGAACAGCACTTTTTGCCTACAGATTCCTAGCTGTTTCTCTCTAAAAGAAAAAGTATCATTTCTATTCTGTATCATTTTTTTGTGAATGGAAGACTTTCAAGCACTAATTATTTTATGAATTACCTTACTTTTCCTGTATTTCTGCTCTCTTTTGGCATTCTGATAATTTGGCAAAGGGACCATGTTTTATTTTATGTCTGCATACAGCCAAAAGCAAAATAAACATGCAAGTACTGTGATACTTTCATGTGTTCATAATTAGCATCTCATAATTGCTAGCAGAATGATTTCTTGCTGGAAATTGTTGTTTGAGTAAAACTAAAATGCTACACAGGTAGAACAGCATTCCTTCCGAACTAGTATTCTATGTCCTAGCATTCTGTGAACTTCCCATCCTTAGCATAAAATGTATGCGAGTGGGATGGGATATTTAATCCATGCAGTGCAGTATCCTGCCTGTGATGCTAGCCAGCACCAGATGTTTTCGAGAAAGGTGCAAAAAATCCTGACAGTAGGCAGATGTTGGATTACCTCTCTATTAAGAAGGTCTCATCCTAAGCCCTGATACTTAGTTTGTCTGAAGCCCCAAGGAATGATGTTTTAGGTTCATCCCAGAACTCTTCTTTTGTGTCTTACTAAGTTCCACTCCTTGAGAGCATGTTTGTTGTGGAGCAGTTGCAGGATTTGTATTGTGTTTGGGTTCCAGATGTAGGTTCAACATTGTTTCTCATGCTGGAGAGACATGCCAAAGTTAAATGTGCTTGAAGAAAATGGAATATTAAACTGCTTAGTTGTTAGCCCTTAGCAGACACAAAAGAGCACAACACAGCCAGAAAATTTTATTTCTCAACAGTCTAGAAATTAAATAGATATTCATTGAGACAACAAGGGGCATGTTCCTTGACTCCAGGCTATTGTACTGCTAAATTCCAAATTCTTGTTGCAAGAAGACGTGGAGATGTCTGTGTTCTTAAAATTAGTTGGATATACTCTTGTAATAGAAAAAGTTTAGCAACTCAAATATAGTGGTCACTACTTCAGATTTACCATGGGAGAGGTAATAGGAACACAAGTCCATTGTCCTGAGAACATGCGGTGACAACACTACGGCCAGGAGCAGGAAATGGAGGCTAATGAGGCTGGAAGAGCAAAATGTCTCTCTGGGACCAATTGTGAAAGAAAGTTAAAGCCTCTCTTCCTGGCTGTGGTGTGCTGCAGCAGTCCTATTGCCTCTCTGGCTACACACGATACTGTCTCAACTGCCTGTGTCGGGTTTTCTGATGCCTCATGGTTACCTGCCCCTCGTCCTTCCTCTTCCTCAAAGTATACGTGGAAAGAGAACTATAAGAATTCAACCTGCCTGCATGTCAATCTGACTACAGTCATGCACATCTTTGATTGCTCTTTGAGCTCTTAAAAATATATAGGATTTATAATAAGTGAGATATTGGGTCACATTATCTTAACATGATATGAAACACCTCAGAAACATTAACAGAAGAAATTCAGGAGAGGAAAATAATGCTTTCCAAAAATAATAAAGAATAATTTTAATCCAGAAAGTCCATTGACTTGTTTCTCTCAAGGGAATCACCGAAAGCCTGGGGTTGGAAGAGACCTCTAGAGATCATCTGGTCCAAGCTCCTTGCTATAGCTTTTTAAGCACCTTTCTGCACTAAGACCAGCAATACTCAAAGGTCAATGAAAAGTCAGAGCTGTTACAGTAATGTATTACTATAGAACGTAAAGAAATACTCTATGCATTGTTTTTAATTCCTGATTCCTTATTACTCAAATTCCTGGCTGTACAATGATCCAGTGTCAACATTTGGCTTGGCATTTAGGATTCTCTCCTAGGAAATGGGAAGCGTGGGTTCAATACCCTTAAGGATTCTCAGACTCTGAGCCAGGAACTTCATGGCTATTCCTCTGTGCTTGATGTTTCCTATCGGCCAAATTTCAGTGGCTACCCATTCAACATATGGACATACAGCACTGCCTAGAAGAGATTCCTTAACTTCCTCTGTTGCAGTGGAGAAGAAGGTCTGTAGCTAAGCTGCTCTGAATAACCCCTTGGAAGACTTACTTGGGCATGCAGTTAATCTTACTTCGTAGAAAGTATCAGTTTAGGAAGTCTAAAACTATCGAAAGGCTTCCAGATTCTGCAATGCTTAAGGTAAGTGTCCAGGCCAAATGCCTAAGTTAAGGAAGCCCAGCACTGAAGTTATCAATACTGCCCAAACCTGTTTGCACTCCTTGCAGTCGCATGAAGGGAGATGCAACCATAAAGATCAGAAAACCGTTAAGTTTTCTTAAGCAAGCTAATTCTTATGTTGCCACATCATTCTGTGAGTTGACACATAACTATAATAATCCCAGGTGCCTTGTGAAACAATCCCCTTCTTGTCATGTATAAAAGCCTGCTATCAATGTTAATTGTATTTTAATTTGGACAAAGAAATAATTAGGGGTGGAGCAGAAGAGTTGATACTTTAAATGTTACAAAATTCATTCCTGTTAAAAAAATCCCAAGAATATTGTTATTTTTTCTTTCTTTAAGAATACTGCTTATTCAACATTGTGGGCTCCTGAAAAACAATATACTCCCCTCATATAGCATCGTTATTTTCCTTTAGAGGTATTATTTCCTTTTTATTTGCATCTCCATATGACACTGGCACATACACTTCTGTTTCACATGCTGTAGACTCAAGGAAATATTTTTCTTTGTAATTTG
This sequence comes from Rhynchotus rufescens, assembly GCA_032273925.1. Taxonomy (NCBI): domain Eukaryota; kingdom Metazoa; phylum Chordata; class Aves; order Tinamiformes; family Tinamidae; genus Rhynchotus; species Rhynchotus rufescens. The sequence goes on from JAVCKT010023692.1 coordinate 5,509, forward strand.
AAGTAGTCTACATTAATTCCTATGTGATTACATCTTGATTGAGTGCTGAAGATAGAAGTTGATATAAAAAATATTTCTTTCAAGTGTTTTATTTTAAAGTGCTGCTGTTACCATTATGCTAAAAAGTGAATCCCTGGATGTCAATACCACTATATTTCCTATGTGAGTCTTTCCTCTAGAATTACAGTATTCATTGACTTGGTACAGTCTTTGCTTCTGAAGCCAAAAAATACAATCCTTTGTCCTAACTTATTCATGCTACCAAAGAGGATTTCAGATCACAAGACACAGCTGAAGCCTGCAATCTGACTCTGAAGTTAAGTACAAACAGAAATAAAAGAAAGAAATGATGCACACATTTACTTGATGATCACAGATTACTTCCTATCGTGGTGCATGTGATATTTGTTTTTATTCTGTATTACACATTATTTCAATTTATTTTTCATTAGTCAGTAGTATTTTGTCCAAAAGTTCTTGCTATGTTGATAATTTAACAACTGTTTTCAGTTATGGGGGATATGCATTTTTAATTAGGCATTGTTTTGACAAATGATACAGAGTAAATTGAAAAACATGAGACAGGCACATTCATCATGGGGAGGTTACCTTGGCAAATTCAGCGTTTCTACACTGGATGAGCTACTTCTGTTTCCCCGATTCTATTTTAACTGGGTAAAAAGCACTTTAAACTGGAGCTAAAAAAATGAGCATGCATGAGTAACTTATGGGTTTAATAACAATCTTCCAAGTCTGCTTGGAAAATTTATTGCAAATACAAAGATCCTGCAACCCTAGCAAATTCAGAACTAAACAGAACATAAAGATGAACATAAAAATGAAAACATAAAAATGAAAAGAATTCAAATATTAAATAACATCAAAACTTATCCTTTTATACACAAGTACTAATGTGTTGAGTAGATTACCGCTGCTGTATTTTTTAATGGGAATTCATGGCTTTTGTGGACTCTAAATAAAAAAAAAAAAAACCTGTAGACTAAGAAAAATCTTTTTTTTTCACTATCTGTAGCAAAGATAGTCTCCAACTTTTACTGTATGGAGCTTCAGTTTTGATAAATTCTTATAGATCCTAGCAAAACTAGGAAAAAAAAAGATAGAAAAACTCTTCTTGCTGTAATATTATGGAATTATATTATGGAATTGACTATGGCATATCTATTTTAAATATGTGAAAGCACCATAAATTGTGCTTTGGATACCAACATTTTGCATTGTTTTTTCTTTTTTTTTGACTGAGGTGGGGTTAGGCTCATTGTGTAGTTTTTGTCACTTAGAACTCAGGCTTTTGGGAGGATACGACATTACTCATGTTGCACACCCTTGGTTTTGCATCGCTAGGAGCACTATCCAACTTGATGGGAGATGGATAGTCAAATTTATACAGCACAATAGATTTTTTTTCCCTGATTATTTTTGGTGCTAAATAGAGTAATGCTGGTCTCAGAGAAGAAATAAAGAGCACAAGTTATAGATGGAACTCTGCTAAGACAGAATTTAAACTTACTTAAAAAAAATTTTTTTTAATTTAATTTAGCAATTTAATGTTAGAGATGCAGTCATTGAGTGCACCAAATCCTCTTTGTGTGCACAGCATAAAGGACTGTTTATACAGCAAATGCCTAAAAGTAAAACAAAATACAATTTTCCCTGGTACTCCCACAAAAAAAAAATTATTAAATGGTGCCTTTTATTGAAATAGCTTGAAATGACAAAGTTAGATCATTATCTAAGTTTGATCCTCCATATCAGATCCTGCTAGAGTTTGCTATAAAGACACCAATGAACAGGTTAGCAACTAATCAATCCATTTCTCTTGCGATTTAATACACAGGTCCTTATACTAAAGGGTGATCTCAGAAACACTTGAGTTCTTCCACTCCACCCCTTTTCCTTTTCCCTTCAGACTGAAACTACATCCATCCCTGATGCTCTGTCTGCAAGATGGACTGATAGTGCAGTCATCTCTTTAATTTCCATGCTCCAAAGCTCCGACCCTTAACAGATCGAGTTTGGCACCAAATCTCATGCAGAGTCAGTGGAGACGAATGCATACCTTAGCATATGGTTCATTTGATCCTTAAGTAAGTGGCTAAAAATAAGTGCTCCCTAAAATAACACAGCAATGATGCAGGTCTTTACGTTCTGCCTGGAAAGCACTGTGCCCACAACGTAGCACAGGAAAACTTGCCAGGTGGTTGTCTTCTATTAACTGATGCATCCTCTGTGCTTAGGAAGAAGAGGAGATGGCAGGAAAGCTCTCCCAGCATCTCCTTACTCTGTAAAATTTCCTCAGGATAATATACAGCTTCTATATCACTTTGTACTAAGTGATGTATCACTGGAAGACTGGAAAAATTGGCTCCACTGACAGTTAATGCTGCCTGGTCAGTTGACTCTCAATAGCATAAAGGAGAAGGGAAATCAGAGGTTACTGCATTATTTCACCTTATAATCCATACAAGAAACATCAGTATTTATTGGCAGAAAACACAGGGTGGAGAGGGAGATATTAGCTGCATTTATGTGAAAAACAGAAATGGAAATGCAGTCTCTGTAGTGGTAGGCAAAGCACTTGCTCTGCAAAGGAAATATTTTCTTAAATATTATAATAGTGTCTTGAAAATCTGTTCTGGAACCGGCTCACTGTTTCTGACGGCAATGCCTGCTGGTAGATCAGGTCACTGAGATGAAGACCTTACAGTCTAATGGATGGTGTCAGAGAAAGGACACCCTGGGTTCATCAGCATTTCTGTCAGTTACAGAAATACCTCAAACGGAAAATGTTGTCCATAAATAAACATTTTCTGCCACAATTCTCTGCTTTCTTTGGAAGGTCTCATAACAGTAATTTTTAGCTATACAATTTTGGCACTTTAGGGGCCACTCAAAGAATGCAGAATACCATTCTCAGAAATGCACAAGGCAGTTTTTTCATAAACATAAAATTACACATCTTATTGTACATTCTTTTGTTTCTGTGTAACAAAAAGGAGTTGTATAATTCCTATGATCATGAAAGCATGTCTAAACTCACACAATTTTTCTTTTTATTTATTATTGTCTACTAATACCACAACAAAATTAGAATATTTGTATTCTTTTTCTTTGCATGTTTTACAAACAAAACAAAGCAAAATAAAAGGCTATCTGATCAAATTGATGAAAGAATGGAAAAGAATCCACCATCTGGCAAGATGTAACCAGGACTTTCTTTGTGCATGTCTCTGTTTTAAATGCCAGGTGTCTATCACCTGGGGTGCAGTTTTACTTTGGCAAAGTAGATCTATTACTACTTCCTTGAAGAATGCTGTTTCTGAATGATGCCGCTGCTAATGGAACCCTGATTTACTGCCACAACTTTAAAGAATCTTTTTTAACATTGTGTTACACTTCCCATCAATTTAGATCAACCAGACCCACCATATGTGAGAAGTTATCTGCATTTTTCTCCAATAAAACTGAAACGATGAAAGCTTTGCTTTCCCCGAGGTATCATCCGCTGTTGGTAGCCCAGTTGTTTTTTCTTTAGGCCTCATCTTCGTTGTCAGGGCTGGAGCATATTATTCCTGTAAAGCTTGCCAAAATGCTATGGCTTATTTGTTGTTTGAGTCTCACCATATGTGTCTTTGATCCTTGCCTAGTAGGCACCTTGGCAGCTTGCCAGTTTGGCACTTAGATTATCAGCAGTACGAATAGCTCCCTTGCTTCTGATTCTGTCCTTCTTGCAGTCATCAAATCACTCTTTAAACAACTTTCTTGTTTTCTTTTAGATGCTTGTAAGTGATCAACCTATTTTTACCATGCCTTTCCTGGCCAACGTTTCGTGTCGTGCTGCGGGAAATCCAACAGTTTTGATGTTTCCATTTGTCATGATCGGGCTGCCAACTACCTGTGTAGTTGCATGGGGACAATAAGCAGTCCAGAAACACCTCTCACAGTGATTTTTCAAGTTTCTCTGTTTATTATACAAGCTTGTGTGTTCTTCCCATTTAGTTGACTTGGTGGCATGATTTCTACAAGAGATTATTTACTTTAGTGAAAAGCATTCCTTTTAATAAACGTTTTTAAACCTTTGACCAGAAAAGAGTGTGAGCCAGCGAGAATGATAGATTCAGAGGAGTATCACAATGATATATAGTTTTAAGAGACAGATGGAAAGCCAAAAGCCAGTCATGTGTAATTTCTATTCACTATCCTCATGCAGCATTAAACACATCTGAGTCCTTCCATGTGTTCTAGTAAACTGAAGTGGTTCCAAAATGCCATTGCTGAACAAAAAATATGCAGAATCAAAATAAAGAACAGCACAGGGCACATAAAGGTCCAGACCATGAGAGGCCCATATGGTGTTACAGAAAGATCTGCCAGAAAGTCTCTATTATTCCTCGCATTATTTTGTAAAACCTTCAAATAATAAATATACTGGTACTACCACTCAAGATAGACAAGGCTTAACAGGATATTGTACCACATCTATCTTCACATTAATGCAGAGGGGGGTAGAATCAGTTAGCCCTTGTAATTACAGAACAATATCAATAAGAACAGTAGCAGTACGATCATTGCTGCCTGCGATGCATCTTTGTTTAAGCTACTTTTGACATTGTGTTGTCCCTAAGGACACTTGCTTTGGAATAATAATTTGTTTAGTTCTAAAGCTTTTAATATAGTGCTTTTCTTAGACAACTAAGTGATCATGTCTCTCTCTCTCAAGAAACATGGAAATTCAGAACTAATTGAGCCAAGTGAGTACATTTTATTCACAAAAGTATGTCTTTTGTAACTTATTTTTTGCAAAGAATTATGAGAAATAGTTGAAAATTGATTCTATTGATTAGGATGACAAGCAAAATTTGGAGTTCAGGGAGAATAAGATGTACAATAGGAATAAAATGAGAAATGGTTGAATGTGAAGCAAGTTTAATAGGATTCTTTTTTTAATGTATCATTGTTGCTTTTTCCAACCACATTTAGATTTTGGATAAAGAACATTTCTCCAGTGAACACAGTGGCATTCTAAATGTTAAAGTGGGTTTGTGTCAAAAAATGTTCAAAGTGGTCTTAGTCTGGAAGAGCACATTGAAGCGTTAAGCCCTGTAAAAATAGACATTCAATTTTGGCAGTGTGCTTTTCTGGTTTAGTGATGTTTATAGGAATAGTGATAGAGAAGTACTGCTATTAGAAGGGATTTAATATGGAAAAGCAGTAGTTTGATGGATAAGCTTCTGCAGAAGGTTACCGTGAAGTTGATGTCAGAAGCAGTAAGAGAGATGATGGAAATGTACAAATAATTTGACTTCAGTATTGCAGCAGCTTAGAAAAAAAAGAGCTGAGTAGGCAGGAGAGAGACAGATGCTTTATCCACAGAAACACTCCACCTCATCGAGCAGGATTTTTGACTCTAATACCAATTAGATAAGAAGTGTATAGAAAGCGTATCAATGAAGCGTTTTTCTCTTCATAACAAAAGGAAAGGCTTGATTTTATCTCCTTCGCCTTTGTATTAGCCTTGGTATATTTTATCCCCAGCTTTCCAGGTAATAAAACCCAAGAAAGTAGCTTCAGTAGGTACTGGATACTTTGTGGAATCTCAGAATGAAAAAGGTAGGAATTTTGAATAGACAAATATTTTACTGGAAGCAAAGAAAAAAAAAAAAAAGTCACTGCTTTAGAACTCAGTCAGTGGACAAATACCAGGGCACTTGTCTCTGCCCTTTGTCTCTGCTCTTAAATTGTAGAAATGTCTGACAGAAAAGTCTGAAAAAATATTTTAAATAATTCTGATGGGATTCAATATCTTCAATACCCCCCTCCCTCAGAAAAAGGACCAAGCCATGCCAACAGTATCCAGTTTTTC
>JAVCKT010023698.1:367-32063 GCA_032273925.1 Rhynchotus rufescens
AAGTGTCATTAATTCTTAGATGCTAATACCTGTTCTGGCAAGTCACTTATTTTCTCTACTTCTCTTTCCCTACATGTGAAGAAAGGAATTAAACTTTAAAGGAGTTACTGTGGGTCTCTTGATTCTCAGGGATTGCAAGGATTGATTAACACTTAAGAAACATGCAGCATTGCTGTTCTACTTCTGGTCCTGTCAGGGTCAAGGCCATTACTCCAATAAATGCACTCATGCTAGAATTCCGGACTATATCATGTTGAAGGTGTTGAATCCTGGTCCTTTCAGCATTCTCATCACGGAATTTGTTGCATTTTAGTGCCAACTTAAAAAGACTTTAGTTGAAGACTAGTACCAGACTTATTACTATATCTTTCCTTAAAAGCAATCACAACTCCTATTTCAACTTTAGTTCAGAATCTTGACTCTGTATGTCTCCTGTCCTTGATATATTATATCCTGTACTCTACTGAACAAACTCATGTAGTGGAATAAATGACCTAGTTAGTGGCAGTGATGGGATCAATATTTCAACTGCACCGTATTGTGATAGACATGCAGAAGAACTGATGAAGGCTGGCATTGGAGCTCCTGTCTTAGAGGCCATGCAGATGGTATTTGTGAATGGTTTGCAGTTAAGGAGGTAGGAACGAAGGACATTACCATAGATGTACTGCAGCTTCTCAGTGGGAGCTTATCTGTGGTAAAACAGGCAATATGCCACAGATTTGCAGCTGTGAGTTTGTGCATAGCAAGGTGAGACCTGTCATGTCCTCACATATCCTTTCTTGGGTGAGCAAACTTAATAAATCCTTTGTGACCTTCCCCTAGCACTCTATCTAAGAAGTGAGATTAGAGACTGTAACTATGAACCAACTGGGCAGCCAGGTCCTGGCATGTATAGCTGGAAAGCTGAAGGCTGTCAGGATGTGTGTGAAATGGGTGGAGGAAAAGTATGTTTTGCTTTTTTTTTTTTTTTTTTTTGATGTCTTAAAAATACTAGGGCAGTTACCTAAGTATTTGAGAGACCTTAAAGGTAATTTCTCCTCTGCCACAGATATTGTTAGATGTGAAAAGTGCCTAATCACACTTCACATTGAGGTGCTGAGTACATAGACCCACTAACGACCATGCGGTACTTCATCCAGGCTGGTACCACAACTTCATGGAAAGCCTGGATTGAATCCTCATGCCATGAAAATCAGTGCGTCCTACCCGCTTCTGTTATGTGCTGTAACATGGATTTATCCTTCTGTGTTTTCTGCTAGAGTCCATGGCTTCACAACCACTAGATTCAAATAAAGATTGAGAAAAAAATATCCTGTTGTGCCACCGACTGCTGCACATTTCTGTCAGTGGCTTTTAGCTGTGCGCTTGTTCTTGTTTGGCATGTGGGATGTTTTCCACTCCCTAGCATTGTTTGGCTCGAGGCTCTAATTTTTGGAAGTAACTTTTGAAATGTACTGATATGTTTTATGAAGCGTATCAGTATTACACATTTAAAATATGCCTGCAAGGGATCTTATAGTGTTTTCCTATGACAGGATGATGAGACAGAACAGCCGCAGACTCATTCTAGCACAGTCGGATATGCCGTAGGGAGCCAAGAGCAGGGCAGGATGCCTCTCCAAGAGGCAAAGAGGAAATTGCATACCTGCATTGCTGCAGGATGATACATTGCTGTTGTAGTTTGAATGAGTAATTGTGACTTTGACAGTGAAAAGCAAATAAAACCCCTGAAGAAAAAATATACATGGTTTGCAGCAACCATCACTTCCATATGAGTAAAATGCAGCCACACAATTCTGTTTCAACATGTCAGGATTAGGTAACCACATAGGTGGCTTTGTCATGCAGTGAAATCCAACCTCTTTTCATTCACTTCTATCCACTGTAGCTCTAAAGGAGCAACACTAGATAGGGTCTGTGTGACAGAGAGGCAGCTTCAGGGGTGAGGGCTGTTACGGTCCCAGCTGCAGGCAGGGAGGCTGCAAAAGCCAAATCCTCACAGCTAAAGCAAAAGTGTGAGGAACTATGCTCAGACACGACTGAGCATAGCACAGCATTTTGCAAGTGCCAACTACAGCTCTCACATATGGTAGTCAGGCCTGTGCTCCCTAAACTCCTGCTATGGAGATGCCTGGGCCTCTGCTAGAGAACAAGAAATGGTGAGTCAGTTACCCCTGTGGAAGTTTGTGTGTCAAGGTTTGTCCTGTGTCAAGGGGCAGCTAACTCAGCAGGGCAGCAATCAGCTTCCTTGATACAAGTGTTTGCCCTTTACCTTCCTAGAAGGCCCTAACTCCTGTGCTGCTTAACTTTCAGCATCCCAACACGAAATGCTGCAAGACAGACAGAATCAGTAGTAGATCAGCTACTCTCTTGTGAATATTCAGTGGAAAAGTTTAGGTGTGACAGAGTCATAAGCGATTGAAAGCAGTGCAAAATTTGCAGGAGTAAGAATCACATCCTGTAGGTTTGCTCAGAGATGCATCTATCAAGAATTCCTAAATTATCGAAGATTATCTTTGTATAGAAGCATGCTGCACCTATGCAATATTGTAGCTGCAGTAGGTGCAGGTGCAGTAGGTGCAGTAGGTGCAGGTAGGTTATCTCTGCATACCGTTCCCCTTGCAGTCAGTGCTTCTGCACAAGTCCATTTATGTTCAGACACCTCTGTATCAACAGGCTTTGGAGAATACCTGTCTCTAGCAAAGGCCATGCGGACTCACAGGAGAGCTTGGCCAGCAGTAATGAGACAGAGCAAGCATGTGAGCAAGCGGGAAGGAGCTGCCATCTGCTAACACTCTGAGGATAAACAGACTGTTTTTCCATTACCACACTGTTTGTATTGCGGAAGTACCAGAGGACACATTTCCAGTCCACAGTCCTGGGTGTTTACTTGCTGTGAAGGGGCTTCAAGGGGGAGCAAAGGCAGCGTGACCTGGTGATCTGGAGTGTTAACTGCTGTCATTAGCTTCTACCTTGTCAACTTGCAGAAGGAGGTGTGAACCCTTGAGCAGCATTAAAAGTACCCTGGGGAATGACCCGGCTCCCTCAGTATTTTCTGACAGGCTGGATCTCTAGTAGATCCTATGCTTAGCACTGGAAGCGCAGATGAACACGAATGCCTGTATTTATGGCCTGCCTTGTCCTCTTACATGACTCTTCTCCTTATAAAAATAGACTATAGATCTTCATCTTGTTATTCTACTCCCCCGCTTTTTTTCCTCCTTCATTTGATATCGCTGCCCACCACCTACTTTCTGCCCCTTTCTTTCCTTCCTTCTTTTCTGTTGAAAACAGAAGAGGCCTTTGCCAACAAATGTACGAATCCTCCCCCGTGCTCCCCCTCCCCGGCGTATGCGCGCTCAGTGCTGCAGGGTGTATAGGCTTCATTGTCAGGCAAAGCCCAAGACCACACACGCGCGATGCGAGACCGGGCTCCTCGCTTCTCTCTCTGCATTTGTGCAAGTGGCCATGGAGACCAAGGGAGAGGCTGGGGTGGTACCCCGGGAGACACAGTCTTTGTAACTTTTCGTGGGTGAAAAATGCCATGAAAATACAGTAAAAAAAAAATAGGCTTCTTTAGCTAAATACCATATTATGGAGCATAATAGAGCTTCTCAGGCCAGTTAGGAAGGTTTTACTATTGTTATTTAATTCACTGTATTAAATTGTTACAGTTATTACATATCTTTGATGAAAAATGGGGAAATAAAGTGTTTACAATGTAAGTAACTAGTGGGAAAGACTAATTAAATGCCACAAAGTCCCTATAGTCTCCCCAGAGCCAACATTCTCTTTTATCATAGATCCTTATAAATCGGTGAAGGTTTTTTTAGGAGCAACTTATTACTGAGTTTCTGTTCCTTAGATAGCTGGCATGGTTATGAGGAAATTAAAGGAAACTGGGGAATCAAAACATGCAATGATCTTTATATTCTCAACACTGAAGCTCAACCAAATGTCTAAGTGTGCATTAATATAGTTTCCAAAAGTTAAATTATCAAAGGTTTGAAGCCAATTTGCTTTCTTTTTTTGGGGGGTGGAGGTAGGATATTTGTTTGTTTGTTTTGGAGTTTATTTTATTTTATTTTATTTTATTTTATTTTATTTTATTTCCTTAAATATGGTATTATTTTGACTTTGAATAACTATTGATCTTCCAAAAGCATCCTAGGCTGGGTATTTGAAAGGAAGGAACAACTCTAGAAATATTCTGCTTGCTGAAAATGGTTCAAAGGCAATCTTTTTGCATTATTTTTTGCAAAAGTAAAAAATAAAAATAAGAGAACAGAGTAAGTCTACTGTCTGTTGGTAGAAACTGTTCAAAGGAAACTGTTCAAATTATTCTCTCCTCTTTCCTCAAATCCCGTAGACTAAAGTTCCTTCACTAAGGGGAACTTTTAGTGAATATTCCAGTAACTTTTCTGATTAAAACAATCTCCAATAAAGTCCAGTTCAGGTGCAACTGGAGGAGTGTAGGAAGCAAGAGAGACGTGCTATACCTGACCGCATCCATAGGTGTCAAGAGGAATCCAAAGTAAGTCAAGAGGAATTTCCAAAATATAGTGTCCTCCTTTCCTTTTTGAACCACGCGGCAATGGGTTATTTCATGTTAATGGCCCTTCTCTTGCCTCAGGAACAAAACAGCCATGGTGGAATAATCTCATCCTCTTTACAGCAAGCACAGGAAGAGTGCATCACTTCGCTGCGGTCAGCCACAGGCTTTGGGCTGGTCCCATGGGGAAGATAGTTGACTTTTAGGCATGCCTGCAATATAAGCGCATTTCAGTGGAGTAGAGAGAGATCCTTGACCTAACACTAAGAGAGCTGTTATTCTTATAAGACACAGTACAACACCTAATTGCATGAACATCTTGGACTGCAACAGTAGAATGGGATGGGTTGATGCAGTCCAAGCTAAGTACTCTCGCTTAGGCTGCTTCCCTGCTTTTGTTCCTAGAGCAAACTCACTCGGGACTAGCATGGGAATTGTGGCATTCAGTTCAATGTTGTAGATTTAACAGTTTTTCTTTCAGTTATCATTGAAAATGTATATATTCTAAATAGTATTAAGAAACCCTCACACTTGCTTTCTGTCTATGTCAGGATTCTGCTTTTAATCAGTAATTGTTGGTTCTCTGTCGCTTGATTATTAATAATGAGCTGGATTTATTTACTTGGCAGGCTCAACTAGTCTTATTAAAACAAGGCTGGGATATAAACAACTATTACAGTCCATCTAAATACCAATTTATCATTAAAAACATATTCATTTCAGATTAATAGTGGTGTGAGACCCAACCACGTAACTCCTCTGTTATATGGATAAATGCACTCATACATGTAGTCTCAATTAACTCAATGGGACTACTCATATGAGTAAGAATTTCTGAAGTGAGTAAGGGCTGAAGGATCTAACCCTTAGGGAAATATATTTATGACTTTGTTGTTAATTCTCATGACTTATGTTTTCAATAAGCAAATGGTATTAATTCAGCTCACAATAGCTTCTTAATTAACCTCCATACATCAGAAGCATATTCAGTAATCTTAATTTAAAGCATTACTATCGAAGCATGTCATCATCTATCCCATTCCACAGGATAACAATTGATTCTGTACACATGGCAAAAGCTAATTGTGGGTTGACACAGTTCAAAGAATAATCTCACATAATGAGAGTGGGAAAGAATCCCATATGATACATGGAGATACTGTATCAGTCTGCCTAGTATTCTTAAAAATGTTTTGTGTTCACACAGAACACACCTTGGCATCACAAACTGGACTAACTCTACTGTTAAAGAGTTTGTCAGCTCTGAGATGCACCTAGTTCCATTTCTGTTACTCTCCCACCCTCACTCTTAGTACTTGTAGACTTTACTTCAGCTGTCTTCACTGTTTGTCATCCCCCTTTAGCTAAAGGGAGGATATCATGAAGGTTCTGGATTACAGCCTCTAAGGAACTCTGGCAGCCCTAGGTCCTCCAAGATCCACCCTGGAGTCCTGCAGAACGGTGGTCTTGAGAACTTCCATGAATGTCCCTGTAGCCACCAGATGTAAATGCTTTCAGATGCTTGAGGGCGAATGAAGAAAGAAAGCAGGACTGGAGCTGTTAAGTCAAAGGAAAAGAATAGGACTTTTAGCAGTTGCCCTACTCTCTGCTTGTATTACAGAGAGCTGGAAATTATTTTTTTTCTCTTGCTCTTTGCATGAAGAAAAATTGTTAAGGCATTTTTTTACAATATTTCTCAGACAAGCCAATAAATACTCATAGGTGTATTTTAACTGACCAGTGTCCAAAACCTCATTTCAGTTGGTGGAGTTCAGCCATGGGATATATATGAGTAACCAAAAACTGTATGATGAAAGCAGGTGTCCTGGAAAACATTGATCAGTCAGTTCCTGACAGTTCTTCTTAAAGTAGACGCAATTCAGTAAACACAAAGTAAGTAATTGTTAGCTGCAAGAAAACATCTGATCAACTATAAGCTAAGGGAAAATTCATTAGACAGTAGTTCTGTAGGGAAGGATCAGGGTGTACAGCATACTGCCAGATGAAAATGATTCAGTATGGTCATACTTGTGTAAAAATCAAATTTCATACAGGAAGGGATGAGTATCACATCTAATATCCATTAAAACACTCTTCCAATCTGCTTAACTAAGACTGCACTGATACAGAGTAAAATTTTGTGAAGTGGACACCAAGATGTAGAACAAGCACAGAGCACCTAGGAGAATGTAAGGATAATCATCAGAGTTGATGGCACCAAGTAAGAAAGTTAAAAAAAAAACACACAAAACCAGAAGACTCTGCAAGACTTAAAGTTACAGTTATGTAAGAGGCTGACACAAAGAAAGAGAGAATAATTTGTTTTTTTATGGTGCAGAGGACCATGAAGTCATTCATGCTAGATTGCAGAAAAGAGATGTGTGATCAAATTAGGAAAAAAATAATAACTCTAAGAAACAGAGAATCACCACAAGCTATTGTAATGCAAGGGAGACATACCTAAGAGATGATGTGATTCAGAAGTTCATTTTAAATATGTAGGAAAAAATAGAAGCCAGAAAAAATTCTGAATTTGGCATTTCTTTTTTTTTGTAAAATGCAGTCTAATACATTGAAAATTATAAAAATCATCCCTTCAAAGAACAGAAACCTTTCCAGGTCTAGAATAATGAACCTAAATCTCTGTAACTTTTGAATAATCTGCCCCAGTGTGAAATTTGTAATCACTATTGAATAGTTTTTCTTTCAAAACTTCTTGGCGGGATGTCCTGAACTATGCTAGGTGGCATGTGGAAAAGAACTTACCAAAATAACCCATTCGTATATCAGTTCTGTAACTTTCTCCCCAGAGATAGGACTCAATGTAAGTTGACAACACATAATGCAACAAGATCAGAGGTTTCTTGGGAATTAAGCTGAGTAGAATACTATTATGAGATTATAGAGGTACTCTTGTGTAATATGTTTGTTTCTTTAATTAAATGTACTATTTCAGAGGCAGATGGAGAGAGAAATGCACTACTATCTTAGTATTACTTATACAGGGACGTATTACAGCTCTGGAGCAGAAAATATGCCACGTGACTTATGTTATTTATCAACCCTGTGAATTGCAAATATATTCAAATTGCAATTGACAGCTTGTAAACAATCTGCAAACCAAGAATTAGCCTCTCCAAGGCATCACATCTCTTTCTGAGTAACATATAAATATGAATATTTTACAATCTGGATGAAAATTCACGAGCAGTTGAAACAGTAAGATGCATGAAAACCATCAAATAATGATATTTTTACTTTTGGTAATTATATATTTGTCTTTTTGACAAAACGATTTTTACTTTCTTTGTTGGTTGTCTTTTCTGAGAAGAAAAAGGAGAGGAAAAACAGCCCCCACCTCAAAATAGCTGACCTTAAATGCCTCTTCAGGCTGGAGAAAAGGGTTCTGGCTACATAAAACTGACAAAGTCAAAAAAGACAAACGTCCAGCAAAGATATATTAGAAAGTGAGCTGTAATGACAAATAGAAACAATACTTGGAAAAAAAAGAGAATCCCAAACTCCCATCATACCAAACAATTACTGAGCATTATTGCATTTGTTTGTATACAAGCTGTGCCTGCTGAGGCTAATACAAAATGCAGAAAATGCCAGTAAAATCTGGTAGGGGGCAGACCCAGAGCCTTGAGAGGGTTCTTGCTCCCATCATCACATAATTAATTGATCCCCTCCTCAAACAAACACACAAACACACCCAGCCACCTCACCAGCCTTGTGTGCCAAGGAGAAGAGCGTAAGAGATTCGGAGAGCTCCATCCGTCTTAGCCATATTGTATGAAGAGGAGGGAGAAGAGGAGGGCTGGAACTGCTGGACTGTCTCTTCAGGCTCACAGTGCTCAAATGAGAATATCTCTGGGTTAAGAGAAGGTTGCAGGTCTGAAATTTCCTCCAGTGGGTTTTGCCAGATCTCAGGCCATTTCCCCTCTGTCCAGCTGAGACCCTGCTGCTCTTTTCCTCTCAGTTAACTTTGGCCATTTTGGCTTGGTAAAGCAAAGCTACAAGGGAAAAGTGACAGGAAAATACATCTCGTGCTGAAAAAAGAGGATAGTGGCAGCTAGATCTTCAAATGAAGTGGTTAGCTCAGAGGACATTTTTTGTGCAAGAGAAATGATGCTCCAGGAAGCAGAATAATTGCAGTGTATTGACTACTGAGATGCTATTTCTGGGATGTCTTCCTCTGACACCCCCATCAGAGTGCTACAAGGACATTCTGTGAGCTGCTGCATGGTGGCAAGTTCTGTGCCTAGCACAGGTGCTATCTTTGGACATATGGATAGAGGGTATGCCAGAGAGAAATAGCCCTCTGCAGTGATGTGCAGGGTTAGCACAAGCTGTGACAGCTGCTTCCACTGAGACTCCTGATCTACAACAGATGTGGGGATCTGCCATGTGTGAAGACATTGCACTTCTTGGGTGAAACTAGGCTCAGAGTCACTGACCCACACCAGGAATAGGCAGGGCTCAACTCAGGCCCTTGAGGCAGGAAAAGGCTCAGCTGAGGCTCTTGTAAAGCTTGGGGTTTGTGTGAAAAAAAAAAAATCCCACTGCAGTTTTCCACCCACACTAATGTTTAATCCAGATTTCCCAAGAGAGAAAAAAATTCTTATTTCTCCATCCGTGCTGTCAGATATAGTATTCTGAGAATTTTTTGGCCTAAAAGATGCAGCATGTGCTAAATCTGTAGGTATTTGGCATGCAATGAGAGCTGCACCTTCATCACAGGAAATCTGTATATATTATTCTTTCTCTTTTTCACTCTAATTTTCTCTCTCTATCTCTTAGTCTTCTCCTTCCCTCTCCCTCCCTCTGTCCCCCTTTGCAGTGATGCTAACTCCTGCGCACCTCTTAGGGTGTTCTGAAGAGATTACTGGCTATCAGCTCTATTCACTGCAGTCAATGCCCTTTCCTACCTCCACACTGGCCACTTCTCCTCAGGGAAAAGGCCATGCCTTTGTTGACATGTTTTAATTGTCTCCAAGATATGTCCTTTACTCTTCACCTGAGGTCTAGGGAGACAAAATATAGGGGTGAATAGTGGTAAAGGCCTGACCCACTGAGGTCAATGTTCTCTAGATACTCCCTGTCTTTCCGGTTCCCTCTGTCTGCCCCCCAGCATTTAGGCAGCTGCTTACAGTGAATGTAGCTGCAGCCATGTGCAGTGCTGCTCTGCTGTACCATGGGAAACATCACATCCCCCTTTATCTCTATCTTCAACCCATTGTGGACAATCACCTATTAGATGCAATCCCTTACCTCCACATACTACCGTGGTTTGAGGTTGATGGCCGTTTGGCTGGAAGTCAGGGAGCAGTCAGTTTTCTCGCATGTGATGAGAGCTGAAAGAGCGTTTGGCTGTGGTGGCCCTGGGTGAGGTAGCTTAGGAAAGGCAAGGCACTGCATGGGTAACAGAATTGTTGCTGGGCACTGCAGCTGGAAATGAAGATCAAGTCCACATCAGGAAATCTTTCCCTTGTCATTTCATGTTGCTCAGCAACTTATGAAGGACACTGCTTGTCCTTGCTAGCTGATGAGGGGCAGGGGGACGGAATTGCAGGTCAGGCAGAGGAAGGGAGTTTATACTTATCTGATTTCATCATGGTTTCGAGTTAGATTAATTTCATTTATTTCACATCAGAAGCCGACAAAGTAGATTTGCCTAATGCTAAACACAAAGTGTTCTGCAGTTCCCTTAAATTTCAGATGTATAATGATGCATAATACTAAAAAAGCAGGATCTTCAGGAACATAATTGAATTTATACTCATATGTTACTGACATATATCACTATTGTAATCTAAAAGAAGTACACACATGCACACACACTGTTGTACCATATGGCAGAAAAACGATGACAGCTGTTCACAGTCTTCCTATGGACTTGGATCATGCCTCAACCTACTGTATAGCTTAGTGCTACAGTTTCACTCTGCCATGAAGTCCAAGGCAGATGGTCCTGCAGATGTTGCAGGATGTCCTAGGCAGTCCTGCAGATGTTGCAGACCAGATCATTTCCACTTTGCAGGGTGTTACTGCAACCTGGGGCAATGGGCTGAGAGGCAGATTTGCGCTCTCCTGTAAGGCATCCCTATGGGCTTGTGGAGTAGCCACATGCACAGAGGAAGGAGAGGAGTTTCAGGAGGACCGTAGGGCACTGACATGGTTCTGCAGTTAGGTTATGTATGTTGAGTATTTTGGCTGCAAGCTGGAAGCACTGCCATGGTGTGCGGTAGCCTAACTGCCATGGCCACCGCATACTACAGTGCAGGTAGTAGCAATGGCCTCTAGACCTTATGTAGTGGCCATGCAGGGCAAAAGGCCTGCAGGAGCTTTGTGCCTTCCTCCCCCACAGCTATGGAGCAGCCTGTGGTTACAGTTCATGTGCTCCCCTGACCATGTGGAGCTGTGGGGGAAGCAAATGGAATTATCAAATGTAGATTTAAGGAGGCAAGGAAGCTTTCCTCTCGCTGTTCTTGATCAGATCTGACATGTGCTTGTGTGGAGAAAGGCCATCACAAATCTCTTCCATTTAGAAGAGGTTTAAACCTCCTTCATTTATTATCCCAGAAACCAAAGAATATCATTTCTGTAGAGGGGAATCTGAATTTCAGGCATCTGAACATAGGTCTATTAGATGAAGAGATAGGGCCTCTATCTCTTCAATAGACTGGAGCAGAGGGCATGTTGTGTTTCATTTCCTTATATGAAACAGGAAATGTGTTTTAGAGGCCAGGGAAACCAAACCCTAGCCACTAGGGACATTTGGACACAAGTCTCAATCTGATTCAGACCTGAATCCCAGGATTGCCTCCTCAGCCTCTGTGTGAGTCTGAACACCATCAGCCAGAACAATTCCCATTCCTATCACTTGCCCTGCAGTGCCTTTCACTCAAGAAAGTGCTTTATTCCCAAAGCTTATTATTCTATTCTATTCTATTCTATTCTATTCTATTCTATTCTATTCTATTCTATTCTATTCTATTCTATTTTCACATTTCACATTTCTATTTCATTTTTCACATTCTGAGATGTGCTTTTTGAACTCAGACCACTGCTAAAGGTAAGGGCTGATGCCACTTCCCTATGAGAGGACTGCTGTCTTCTTGTGTGATCCCTGCCTGCAACAGCACAGGGCGCAGCTCCAGGTCAGCCAAGAAGCTCCTCTGTGGGCCCATTGTTAGATGAGAGGACACATTATTAGATGCAAGAAGGGATAACGTTCACAGTAAAGGGGTATACAAGGCAATAAATTTTTTTTGTGGAAGATGCCAAATTAAAAATGAGGCATTTGAAAAACCACAAGAATACTCCAAGGCCATGAACATTATTCCTGCTATACAACAAGAAAAACAGAAGATTCAGCAGACCATAAAATGAAGGGGAAAATCATGTTTTTCTTGCCTCAGGAGGCTTTGGAAATTCAGAGCTACTGCCTCTGCTGCTACTGCCACCATTAAAGACTTTTCATTGATGTCAGTTTGGGGGCAAAGCTTAGGTGAACCACGGCTCAAGGGCATTTAACCCTCCAAGTGCTTCACAAACATTAATTAATAGAGCTGGGCAAATAGTTTGCAGCAGATCCAATGAATTCAGTGCCTGTCTCTGCTTGCAGAGAGCTAGCTTGTGGCCTGGTTTTGCTCTGCTGAGCAGAAAAACAAGCCTCCTTTCCTTAGCACTGCTCAGCCTGTACTATATTTGGGGCTTGGTGAGCTAGGCTGAAATGACCCCTGAACTCAAATATTCTCCCTTTGCTAGTGAGCAAGGGCAGGAGAAAGATTTTCTTCAGCACTCCTCTCTTCCAGGGTTAGGCAGAAAGTTGATATTAAATTACAGCCTTTCAAGGTGTGCACTATCTTCCATCCATTCTCCTCATCAGGGACAGAGATGTGGTCAAGGAATATTTGAGCCTGCCTGTGTCCTCCTGGGGCTGCACTTGCCTCTGGCACCTCACTGTGCAACAGGTTTTCATATGGTGTCCCCATATTTTCTTTGGACCTAGCCTACAATAGCCGAGTTTCACCAGTGTAAAAATACTGACATATTGGTACCATCCCTGTGTGTGACAGTAATGCCAGCCAAACTGCATTTTTTACTGATTTAGTAAAATCATCCCTTTTCCGACAGAAGACAAATAAGCTTGCCTGGTGAAAGGACCACACTATTGTAGCTGGATCTGCCTAGACTTCTTGACAGCAGGGTTATGCCTGCCGAGGATAGCTCTGTTTTAGAGTGTAGAATAATGATATATGCTAAAGAAAAAATAATGAACACAAATAGGTAATAAATAAGCACATATGACTGTACTAAAAAATTGCAAAATTTTGTGGGTCATTTTTAGTCTAGTTTACAAAAACAGACAGAAACAAAATAATCACTTTTTTTTTGCAAATACTTTTATGTGTAAATATATTCTTGGCTCTGTGTGTGAGTCTTAGTAAACTGTGAGGCTATTGCTCTATTGGAACAAAATTTAAGAGAGATATAAAGGTGACAAAGATGAATGTGACAATCAAGTTCCTTGTTGAATCCAGAGGGAAACTCTGATGTGATCCCTATAGGTGGTTTGACTGAGGAAAAATGTGTAACATGAGCTCAGCTTTCAGTAGATGTCAGAGAAGCCATGAGGGTGAGCAAGAGCAGGAGAGAAGGCTTTATCCTGGCTGCAAGTGCTGGTAAGGGGTTGTGAATTTTTTCACAAGTTGGGTGGGTACACCAGGAAGACTGTGAACTTTCCATCCATGGAGGATTTCAAAACTTAACCATATGAGGGCCTGAGCACCTGCCTTAGTCTTGAAGCTGGCCTTTCTTGGCACAGGGAACTGGATAGAAACCTTCTGAGGTCCTTCCCCACCAGACTTATTCTATAATCCTTTGAAAACAGCTCCAGGTCAGCCAAGAAGCTCCTCTGTGGGCCCATTGTTAGATGAGAGGACACATTATTAGATGCAAGAAGGGATAACGTTCACAGTAAAGGGGTATACAAGGCAATAAATTTTTTTTGTGGAAGACGCCAAATTAAAAATGAGGCATTTGAAAAACCACAAGAATACAAGAATACAAGCTACAATAGTAGCTGTATTGGAGCTACATACTCAGATCAGTGAGGAAAGTTGTCAAAAAAAGAAAATTATATAAACAAACTTGTTTTGTTGGCAGCTGGCATACTCATCAAGAGCACCAAAATGAGTTGTAATGGGGTTTTATAATTAATTAGAAATTTCTTGGGGAAGGACACTAGCCAATCTACAAGTTTTTGGAAGTCATTAGTGGCCACTTGTTACTCAGAAGATGGGGATATATAAAAGAGGGAGCCCTCTAGATTTGGTTCATGAAGATTAACAAAAAACATTTATAATAAAAAAAAAGACTGTGAAAAAAAAGATTCCTTAGAAATAAAACCTACTGTCATCTAATGTCAAGAAAGCTGAAGCATTAATGTCTCTTATGTTAGTATGAACTAACAAAACCTTTCAAGCTGTGCTGGTGGCAAATGCAACTAGTATCAGCTTGAGGTAGCGAAGGAATGCATTATACAACAGTTTGGTAAAATGAAGGTTTTCAAATTGGTTACAGCTGCCAGACCTCATTCTAAGTTTCTTGAAGTATTGGTTGTGATGGTCTCAGGGCCGTTTTTCGTCTTCCATGAGTGACTTATAGAACAGATGAGACACTGAATAAGGAAGGTTAGTGTGATATGTAATAACAAAAGGAGGAAGCAGAGGGACCTAAGAATTATAGACTAGTCATATATATTTCAGCTTCTGACAAAGTACTGTAACAAATAACTCACATTTGTAAAATCTGAGAGATTCATAAAATCTTCCATTGGCTTGTGAAGAAAAAGTCATGTCAATTGATTCAATTCTTCTGGAAATTATCTTCTTCCTCTTCTTCTTCCACTCATCCCCCTAACCTATGTCAGTAAAATTCAAGAAAGACACACAGGTAATAGGAACTTAATCCCACTTGGCACAAATGTGCAAATGTACAAAGTAGTTGCAGCTGGTCATGCAGATCTCCAACCTTGACCAACACACTCTCCAACGCACTATAACACAGCAACACTGCTACTTAACCAGCTCCAGATACCCTAGATCTTCTTCTGTTCCTGGTTTAGTTCCTAACCTATAGGACAGCAAAAGCAATCCATATGCTCTGGTGTGTCCTTTCCTTGTCTTCTGAATAAAACTGACATCTATCACAATAAGCATAATTTCTCCATAATGCTCTAGAACTCAACTAACATATAGCCTGGAAGAAAACTCTGGTAAAAAATCAAGTCACTAAATAATGCTTTTTATAATTTAAAAACTCCTACTTGATCTTCAAACTAACTACTCCCTTTTCAGAAATATCCTATATTAATTAAAAGTCTTAATATGCCCAGAAAACATATCTTGTCTAGTTTGTTTGTATTTGTTTATTTGTTTTATTGATTGAAATATGGGATAATCTGCTCAATACATTCAGGCCAGAGGAAAGCATAAGGCACTGCAAACTGGGAAACTCAGAAAGGGCAGTTGTAGTCACTTTCATTTATGAGAAACAATTTCCGGATGAACTGAGGAGTCTGTCCTGCAGATCAGCCACATTCCCACTGAACACAGAGGGACAAAGAAAAGCTGACCATGGAATATCAGATGCTTGAAGGGAAATGCTGAGTTGAATTGCAGTGGCTTTAATCAGCAGAATTAACAGTATTGTATGTAAGACTTCCTATGCAAGATAGCCTTCATTTGGAAAAGCTGTGCCAGACTGGATTAACTAGTTGTGCATTATAGCTTGAAATAACCACTTGGTTGGATTTACAGAGGACTGCATCAATGACTGTAGTCACTAACCCACATTGACCTTTGTTAAAAAAAAAAAAAAAAAAAAAGCACAAAAATGATGCACGAAAACTTCCAAACAAATGTATGGAGACCTCTAGGGAATTGAGTATGGCTGCCAAGGGGTCAGAGATATTGTAAAGCAGAACTGAGAAAGAACAATAAACCCCACTTTATTACAGACTGCAGGACAAAGCCTTTGTGCTCGGGGATTGTAAATAAATCAGCTGTAGAATAGGTAAAGGTGGTATCAAAGGAAATCAAGTTCTGCCTCATTGTGTCCATTTGCGGGCCCTTGCGCGGCTGGGAAAGGCTGCTGTCCATGGTGACGGCCGCTCCACACAAAGGCCCGGCCCCAAACAAAGCCGAGCAGCCGAGAGGGGCATTTCCATCGGCAGCGCCCCTGCCTAATTGTCTCTTTTCTTCTTCTTCTTTTAAATCACAAGCTGGTAACAGTGGAGAAGCAGGTGTACAGTACCATCCTTCACTCCTGTAAGGAGAAGCAAAAGCACTTACACTTTTCAAAGTCACCCAATAAACCCATGGTCAAAAGGGCATGTCACACCAGGCAAATGTGTGCAGACAGCCTCAGTTCTTACAAGACAATGAATAATAACCCCCTCCAGAGTTTATAATGTTTTTCTTCTTCCCAATATACTATCACATAGGTCTGGGAAAGACCTTTCTTCCTTGCTAATAGCTTCTCTCCCCGCTCCTTCCCCACAGCGATGATAGGCATTTGTCCCTGAACACCAGTATGTAGGGCAAATCCTGGACTGCAAAACCAGATATTGCCTTCTGTATCACTCTTACGCACAGGAGAGCTGTTGAAGATTTTGTTCCCAAGTTGGGAACAAAGATGAAAACAGCTTCACACTAGTCATCAGGGACAGGAACACAAAAGTAACAGTTTCACAAGGATGATTAGGTCCTTTATTCATGGTGATTCCTGGCACCAGTATAAGTCTCTTGACTCATTCCTCTGCAATAAAAGATTAGCAGTGCACTCTCCTTACTAAGAAACTGATCTTGGGAAGGTAAAGACGACTGTGTATAGGCATCTTCCCAAGAGCATTGCAATACAGGAAGAAAGATTGTCAACTTTCAATGCTTCAGACAGCAGAGCTCTTTCAGCTACAAATGGACACCTCAGTAGTGAGTTTTAAGAATTATTGCGGAAAGAGAGTTTCAAAAAATTATTTGAGAATTGTTCTCATTAGAGAAGGTGCGTAATGTAACCGATGAGAGTGCTTTGTATGTAAATGAAGACCCAATGAAGCTCTGGTATGACCTACTGGGTAGCCAATTACAATTTCCATAAGTCACACTGTATTCAAAAGATACATTAGGAAAAAGGGCAGGGAGAAGGGAATCAGGGAGGTTAATTGCAAGGTTACCTCCATGTGGAAATGAACCTTCTACCTTGGCTTGGCCATCAGGATTAGTGGGAGTCAAGTTGGCATATTTGAGTATTAGGACTGAGCAAGTGGGTAGGTTTCCTGAGCAGTTCTAGCTTAAGGAGTTGGAAGAGGAAAGGATGAGAAAGCACTATGCATACTGTTTTCATGCAGAACATTTTTTTTTTCAAACTGGTGGACTAAACAGTGAGAAATTGTGCAGTTTGGCCTCTTTGACACCTGAAGAAGAAAAGCAACTTGAGACTATCATCAGATAGGTGTTTCATAGAAGCACTGTTGGTCCCGTCCTCTTGATAGGCTTGAAAGAAGTGAACAGACAGAGGTGCATTTTTCCTATGAAAAACAAAACATTCAGAGATTGAACAAGGAGCAATACATTTAATAGGACATGTAGTTACCAGCACATATAATCTTCCAGCATCAGACTATCAAGAAAGGATTGTAAGAAGTACTTTCCCATAGAGTACTTTTAGAGACTACTTAGTCTTTCATTTTGATTAGGACAGCAAAGGCATGGGGAACAAGGATTACAGAATAAGAGGTAGGTTTGAATTTATAAGATCATTTGATTGATTTAATGATGTAGCATATCGTTTGAAATGAATTCAGATTGACTTTCTGTGAGCACAGACATGAGAACTACATATTGCTAAGTGACAGTAGGCACAGCATGACTGAATGCTGCAGTCACATCCTACCAAGCTATAGCAAATTGTTTGTCAAGAGACTGAAAACGCATAGATTTTTTGAGGAAAGTTTTGAGGCTTGATCCAAAACATAAAACTGAGACATGTTTCTTTAACTTGAGTGAACTTTGAATTCTTTTTCAACTTCTCTATTAACAACTCATGGAAATAGTTAATGATGTGTTAACAGAATTTAGAGAAGATGGCTAGTTGGAAGACATACAAAAAGAGTGATGAGAACAGACATATAATAAGGATTTAGAAAGCTGATAAATATGGGCAGAAAAGAACAAAATTTTATTATAAGTGAGACAGAGACAAAAGTTGAATATATTTTAAAAATTAAAATTAAAATGTTTAGCAATATTGGAGCATGGAAGATAATGACCTTGAGTTCTGGGGGAAAATAAACTGTAAGTGAAATAGTTGCATTCACCATATGTGAAAGTTCTCCAGTGGCTTTCACCAGACAGATTTATTTTCATTTTTCAGTCTAGACCCCATGCCTGGGAGTAGTGAGGTGGAATATTCTCTCAGCATAGCCCTGGCACTGCTCCCCCACATCAAGCCTGGAAGTGCGGACACCTCTTTGTGGGCACAGCAGGTTACAAGGAATCATGCCAGGGATGGGGAGATGGAGGTGCTCCAGCAGCCTCTTCCCAGCAGCACAAGCTTAAAGAGCTGACTGTCTCGGAGAGACCTCCATTGACTGCATACTGTTTTGAGTTAGATGTATAGGTCTTGAATGGAAACTTTGAAGATCAATTTCATAAACATATGCTTTTTTACATTATTGTATTTTGGAGGGAAATATTTAAGATATTTCTAGAAAATAGTCCTCTTTCCTTTTCCTTATTGCAGGCAGGCAATTTTCCTTGTTGCTTTCCCCTTAACCTCAGCAAATGAGGTTGCGTTACATGTTGCCAGTATTGAAATCCACGTGCTTCTCTAACGAAAAGGAGGATCTGCTTTTGTTGGTGGCGCAGTGTTGATTGCTACCAGTTGGGATTCAGTCCCAAAAGCCTTCTGGAATGATGGAGTGATGTTGGAGAGATTTTGCCATTTCTAGTGGTTGAAAGGGAGTCAGCTTCTAAGATCATCTCATACAACAACAGGAAATATTTGGAAAGTGACTTTCCTCTAACACTGAACAAGGAAGTTCATAAAAAGAAACAAAATAGGTTAATTCTAAAGCTTTCGCTTTCTCTGTTTTTTGTCACTGAGTTCTTGCACAAGGCTTTTCTGAGAGGGAATAACTTAGGGTGGACTTAGATACAATTCCCCTCCCAAAACCAAACCAAACCAAACCAACCAACCAAACAAAACCCACTATTTTTTATTGAATCAAGTAGCCTTCCTAAGTAATACAGCTATTAACCCGTAGGCAGTTATAACTAGACTGGACAAGAAAACATAAGTGTGTATCAGTCAGAGAAGCAGATTGGATGACCAGCTATTATTTTTAACATTTGCAATATTAAGGTGGTAGCAAGAAATCTAAAATTTCAGCCTTTTTGTTGCAGTATTCAGTTTTACATAAGAATAAGAGGTATCCAATGACAGTTTAATAGAGGCAGTTTATGTACCCAAAACATTTTTAAAAAGAGACACCAAAGAAAGGGGCAAAGTGAGAGGTAAGTGAAGTTTTGCAGAGGATTGCTGCAGGGTCAGGGCTTGAGTATGGTTTAGGGCAAATTGACTCCCTCACTATTTAGAAGGGCAAACAGGGAAGAGAATATAGCAGAGATACAGGCAGGAACATCTTACTGCATTAAACTTTACTAAGAGCACTGAGCTAGGCTGGGTGCTTTCTTTTTTTGCTGCCTTCAGGAACTAGCGAGGACACTTGCGCACACAGAGTGGAGCGTGTGGATTTCCTCACTGATAACACTGGCATCCTGCTGCGTAAGCGCTGTAGTCCAGGGCTCCTCCCATGGGCAGGTCCCGTGATTAATGAGTTATTCTCAGAGAGGCACTTGCTGTGAGCAGTTCGCACTGATTAAAATAACAGAAATGCAGCTGTCATCTTACTCTGGAGCATCTGTCTGTAGTCACTGGCTATGGCTTCATAACAGAGCTTTCACCAGTCAATAACTGCAACTGTCACCACTGCAAACTGCAGTGCAGACCATAACATCTCCACATCGTACGCCCTGAAAGGCTGAGGGTGTTGTGCTCACACAGCATTAATGCAAAGGGAGGAAAAGCACTGCTGAGGCAGCTTGCAGAGCTGGACTCGTAACCAGGTCACTTCCCTTCTGGCAGTTTATAAAAGTGCCACAGGAAGCCTGCAGTGTACATTGATGTGAGTTGGAGGGAGAAACAGGGGTGGGCAAGGGCAACTGGACAACTGAAACATAAAAAGAAAAAAAAATAGGAAGAACCAATAAATAATTGCATAAACTCTGCAGGTCAAAGACTAGTGCTATTATTTCAAACAAGGCAAGAAAGCCAGCACTTGTCTGGCAACAGGTAAGCTGTGCATGATTTTCTATAGACATGCAGAAAGTAGTAACCTCTTCCTTGACTTAGCAGCTCAAGGTCTCAGAGGATCAGAAATTTTTGCTCATGGGAGGTGGTGGCAGCAAATTCATGGTGATGTCTGCAAGAAGGCTTGGTTGGACCTGCTGAAAGAAATTGCTTAAAGATTGTGCAGCTCCTCTAGAGAGGTGTGTTGGTAAGTGAAAGGGACAAGCATGATTAGAGGTAACATTTCCCTGCACCAGTCTGTTTCCACTAGCTGAAGGGTGTGTGAGCATTGCTGGGTTGGAGCGCAGCTGGGGCTGCCGTCCATCATCCAGCTGCTGACTGGAGTTGAGAGCAGATGCTCTCAGCAGAGATGAAGATGACTCCCTCCCTTCTCCCCGTCGAGGATGAGCACTGCCAATTGCACAAGCCTAAGGGATGGTGGGCAGAGACTTCAGTCCATGATGACCTTACAGCCTGGAACATGAATAGCAATAGCTATTGCAATACTGTTCTGATTGATATGACTGCAGATGCCTTTCATCTCCATATGGGTATTTTAACTTTTTCTAGATCCTATCACACCCTTTATCTCAAGAGGACATCCTTTATCTCAAGAAAGGCCCTCTGCCTCCATCAAGTCAGAGTATCAGCAAGCATGTAGTATTTCTGTAGACAAAGCCGAGACTGTTTTTCCATCATATGATTGATAAACCATGACATCAAGTCCAAGCACGAGTAGATCCTACCCTAGTGAGGTGTTGGTGCATGGTCCAGCTGCACCAGTGTGTGGGCAGGAGGGATACACTGAGTACTTCCCAAACATGCATGTTACATCTGTCTGAGGGAGCTGCAGTGCCTTTCTGCATCATGCTGAAGTTTTAACATTTCATACTGGGAGTTAAGGCATAAGCAGGGAAGATAAAGACATGGAGAAAAATTGGTTTCATTTAAGGAGCACAAGGCTGTCATTTGTGGCCTCTGTCCTACTTTGACACTTAGCCTTTCCTGTTTTCAGTTTGCCTCCTTCTGCTCTCTCCTTGAAAACATGTAGAAAATATTGAATTAGGCAACATAATTTCCCATGTAATGTTCATCTCCTTGCCTTTTTAGGAGAGAAAAAAAAATATGCAGCATCTCTGCTGCTTTCTTGCTTTGAAATGACTTTTTGTTTTCTTATTTTCTATGAATAGCAGCAAAGTGAAACACAAGTACCTGGCAACCAGGGCTGCACCCAGAACAGTTTATCACTTGCTCACAGAAGGTTACACATCGTAAAATGATGGAACCAAGCCCCATGTTAACATTTAACCAAATGTCAATTCCACCCTGGCAGCACTTGAATATAACCCCTTGAGTTGATCTGCAGGTGGACTACGTTTCTAAATAGCTCTGGTATTTCCAGGTTAGGCCATGACTATCCCAAAGGAGAGGGAGTTGGGGAAATTGTTTCCTACACAATGCACAAGATTAAACATTTATGCAAAAAAGAATAATACTGCTTCCAAAGAGCAGCTCAACAGTAAATGCTAGCAGTGCACCTGACATGCTGCTTATTTTTAAAGAAATTTCTTATAAATTCATCATGCAATAGAAACATATCCTGTTCTCAAAATAATACCATCTTCACCAACAGGTTAGAAGTGATCTATACGTACACAGTCTTGCAAGGATTTTTGTCTTGGTCCAGTTTACTTGTAATATTCAAATGCACTTGGCATCTACCCTTTTGGATTTTAGTCAGGAGTGGAAACGGGTAAGCTACAGCTCTAATCTGTGCTAGTGCAAGAGGCTGTTCTCCTGGTATTCTTTAAATCCTGAGTAAAAGCAGGTTGAGCTGATGATCTCGTGCAATTTCACAGATTTAAGAGATATTTAAGTAATTCAATAAAGTCCTAATAGGTATATCACACTTTGTGGATAGGTATATCCACCTATCTCTGAGTGCTACAGTTTCTCTTAACCTATCTATTGCTACAAAGGCTGCACCCACTAGAGAAAACTCTCTGCTTTCCTGAGAACTCTTCCAGATTGAAAGTGACTTCATTAAGTTAATATGCAATCCTCAGGTCAGTTTTCTAATCCTTTTTACTTTTTGATGTAATGAAAATTTATTCTTTTATTATATTTTCTTCCTTCTGTCTATTTGGATGTTTATATGATTCTCCTAACCCTGACTATATGAGGAATGCTGATTGAACTCTCTCTTCTTTTTTCTTCATGGTATCAGGAGGAAAAGATATGAGGGTAGGCTTGTGTTAAAATTAATCTGTTTTTCATTTTTCTTTATATTGCTCAAGTTATGTGGAAGCTAGGAAAGTAAAAATGATAACTGCAGTACTGGACCAATTTTGTCTGGAACTAGCTGCTGTTGTGTTTCCACATGTAAAACTGGATGTAAGACATGTATTTCCTGCTTTCTGTGAAGAAAATATTTATTAAAAAGTATTGTGCATAGAATTGAAAGATTTATATTTTTCTCAGACTGCGGAAGAACAAACATCAAAAAATACAGATTTAGGATGGAAGGATGGAAAGGAAATCCACAGAGGCCTCATTATGAAAACTTTGGCTTAGCTTAAGTTGAACTCTTTTAGAAACAGAAAGCCACAGCCCTCTTTCCCCTCCATAAGTTTAAAGGAAAGACCCTTGGTACTTTGACTTGACTAATCTGGGAAAAAAAATGCTGGAGATTGGGATCAGCTTAGGCATGCTGCAAATATAGTGCATGTTTTGAATAATGCCAAGGAAGTACAGACACCTTTTTTTTTTTTTTTTTTTTTTTTTGTGTGTGTGTGAGCACTGCAACCAGAAACCACTGTCAGGGAGAGGTGAGTCTCATGGGTCACACTCCTCTTCTTTCACTTTCTCTGGGCTTTCCCAGGAGCATAAGCCATTAGCAAGGGAAAATGAGAGCAGATTAACCATGTGTTAGATTGCTCACGACAAGGTCAGTGAAAGGAGGATCAGCAACCGGTGGGACCACCGGAGATATCTATAGCTGACCTCTATGATATCTATAACTATGATCTCTCTGCAACTTCAGCTGCACAAACTTGGTAAACTGGCTTATACCGAGTAGATCCAGGAGCTAAATGCTGCAGATGTAGCTATCCTTCCTCGTCACTATCCAGAGGGAGCTGTGGGCACTGCTGTGCATGGGGGTGACAGCTCTCTCTCCCAGCATGATGCTTCTTTACGGATGCCAGCTGAGTCTTGAAATCTTTGCTTTGGAGAGATGAAACGCACACTCATATATTGAGATGGGCCAGCTCTAGGGCACAGCCGCATTTGGCTCTGTTTATCTCATTATCTTTCATTTATTCTTTGGTGTTCACCCTACCAGAAATATAATAATAATCAGACAGATAGAATAAATAAACCAAAATCTCTGCCTAAAGATCCAATAAAAATTGAGCTTAGCTGTCTACTAAGATCAAACAAACAAAAAACTCTTAATTAATTTTCCTTTCCCTCTTCCTTTCAATTCAATCTAATTAAAAAAAAAAAAAACAGAAAAGAGAAAAGCATAGCTGCCAAAATCCTTTGGGAAAGACATCCATTTCCAGCTCAACCCAGAAGTTAGCACATGCTCTTGTATCAAGGCTTGTGTTTTTGTTGCTTTCAGCCTGTTTTAAAAGTTAGAAAGAGATATCAGTATTTCAGTATTTCAGTGCTAATGCAAGTGCTAATATCAGCAGAATTTCTGGAAGAGCCTGAAGTCTGTTTGTTACTGTTTATTTGTTTTTGTTTGGAAATTCTAATAGAAATAAAAGCAACAAAATGAAATAAAGAAAACAGAACTGAACAGACGACTCCCCCAACTGGGAATCAGAACCTTCCCCAGAGCCCTCATACATCCTCATGTGACTCTGCACCCATTCCTGTCAAATTAGTCCATCTGATTCCTGTAGGAACATATCTGAAAGCTCATTTATTTTGATCACATTTACTCCAAAACCCGAACAGCCTGCCAACAAAAAGCATCACTGTTCAGTTAAATTCACTTACTTCCATGGATTCCTCACACATGGTATCAATGGTCAGAGGAAAGCTAGAGTGATGGCACATTTTCTCATCAGCCTAAACCTATGAAACCCACGTCATCCTGAGTCATCCGGACATCCCAGCCTTTCCTTTCTGGCAGCACTGCTGCCCTTCAGGAAGGTGAGACTCAGAGGACAAGGTGACAAGACAGGATCAGGGCAATGCAAGACCTCACCACCATCCTCCACAAGCTTAAATCTAGCTATGATAATTAATTCAAATAAAGGCCTTAGCTGCTTCAAGCTTTAGTCACATTTTCCACCACTGAAGCTCTACAGCCCAGTGGAAGTCATTCTTCAGAAAGAGACCCTAGAATATCTCTAGGCAATAAATTATCCTTTCCCCAGTCCCCCTCCCCACTCACTTCATTTAAAAGTGAAGGGTGCTGAGTTTTATTAGGCCCCCTTCTTGTCATCACAGTCTGTGATTTGCAGTCCCAGGGCCAGACTCTCATCCCTTTTTTCTCCCAACCGCCACAAGATCACATTACATTAGACAGAGAGGGCTGCCAGGTCACAGCCCTGGTCGCTGTCACCTACTTCCTGTTTCCTGCAAAAATCCATATGGAAGAACATTTTTCCCTTTGTCTTTTTGGAAAACCAGCCTGAGAGTCTATCCATACAAGGGCAAGCAAACAAAAAATTTTTGCATTATTTGTGTGTGCATACATGTGTGTGTGCTGATGTACACGTCTGGATGTATGAGGCAAAGGAAAAGGAAAGCTGAATGAGAGAGGAGGGAAAGTGGTTAAAGTTGCGTGTTTGGAAAACACATTTCCTACTCTGGTACCACTTGTCACTGCCTTTCAAGCAAGCCGTCACCCTGACAGCAGTGCGCTGCTGTTCGACAGCATCCCCTTGCTCCCTGGGCACACGGTGAGCTCGTCCAGCTGCCACTCTAGGACTTGCCAATTATTAAGCTCAAAGCAAAGTAAAACAAACACTGACACCAGCATCAGTGCCAGAAACAAGGCAGAATATATCTCTGCCAAACACATTTATGACATGAGTTCCCTGGGGATCCTCAGAGAATGTTTAATTTCATGGCCTTGCTAGTAAAGGTATGAGTTAGTATTATTAACTCTTCAAATATTAACTCTTCAAATCTTCAGTTTAGTTTTTTTTCAACTGTGAAAGACCCAAGCCTGTGCAAGCTGTTCTAGCTGGGCAGATAAAGCAATGGGAGCAACATTCACACCCAGAGGTTGGGGGAGTGCTCTGCTGCAACAGCAAAGTGATGGACAAGAGTTTCCCAGTTCCTCCTTTGAGCACTCAGCTACCGCTTGGAAATATTGGTGACAAAACAGTCCTTGGGGCTCGTCAGAAAAAAACTGAAATCTTAGAAGCTTTTGCCCCCAAGTGACTTATCCAGAAATTTATGAATTACAGTCACTGCAGAAAGATGATCAACAGTATCATTGCAATCTCAGTACTGGAGAACAAAGGCAGTTCCCCTCAGGGGAGTGGGAGAATCAAATGATTTTCTTTCTTCTATATCTCTTGCATTAATCCCTTGTGAGCTGCCTGTCTTCTATGCTAACATAGCCCACAGCCAGCTCTGAAATAGAGGGCTGACTTTATCAGCTTCTGCAGGTTAGTTCATTCTCCTTCATGGAATCAGTAACAGGAAGGAATTTTCTGCCTTATCTAAGAAGCGAACATAAAATTGCTTTTCCTCAGGCTTTTGGTTTGCCTGAATGGTATTTGCCATTAAGAAAGAAGCAGTCGTTAAGTGTAGAAAAGGGGGGGGCAGTGTCCCTGGCAGTACAATGCAGAAAGCTGTCTTAGAAGCACGGGAATGGGAAGGAAAGCACCCTTCTTCTTATGAATTATTAATGGCACAAAGAAGCTGTGAGGTGGAGTTAACCACATACTTACTTAGCGTCTGAGGCAAAAATTAAATGGTGTTGGTCTTTGAAAATACAAAGCTACTAAA
This sequence comes from Rhynchotus rufescens, assembly GCA_032273925.1. Lineage (NCBI taxonomy): Eukaryota > Metazoa > Chordata > Aves > Tinamiformes > Tinamidae > Rhynchotus > Rhynchotus rufescens. Next base: position 26,322 of record JAVCKT010023698.1, read on the forward strand.
TCTCATGGTATTCCAGATTTTTCTTATAAGTCCATCATTCTTTTAAAGACCTACCTCCTGAAGCAATATCAACAAGTGAGAAGACTAGATTTCTTTCTTAAGAAAAGGCAAAATAAATGGAGTTTCCCATACCATTTCAAGGCTGAAATGAAATTTGAATATATGCATCTCAAGGGCTTCTTACACATATAGAACAGTTGCATATATATATATATATGCATTAAAAGATGTTCAGACACCCCTAGGGAAAGGTTATGTCTAACGCAGGATGCACTGCAGCTAGGGTTGGCACTCCTGTGGCACTGGCACAGGCAGAAGTTTCTTGCTCTTTTTCCTGGCACCTGGAAGCCATTTTTCACCTTCTGTCACCTAGTCTATTTGCAGTTAGATTCACACCTTGTTATTTGAGGAGAAAGTTTATCCCACGGCCATGTTCCCTTCTCTGCAGTAATTTTTATTTCCCAAATGTAGAAAGAATTTACACTGAGTCTAATTTCCCTTGGGGATTTCCATCCCACAGGGAATGACGAGAAGCCTCAAGGAGAAGAAGAAAAAAAATATTTAGTGACTTATAGGTCCTCTGCTCAGTCCTCTACTCACTGGTAAGATCTCCTGACTCCTGTGTATGTCTCATGGCTGGATTTTTGTTTGGTTTGAACAGAGCAGTGCTGAGCCTGTAAGACCTGCTACTCCATATATTTTGCCAGGAAATGCACTGTAGGGAGCAAGAATTCATGACTCATACTTATCCAGAGGTCAAAGTGCAAACAAAAGGAGACAAAATGCATTTAAAAGTAGACTTCAGAGTGGCACATAAAACATTAAAATCTGATATAAAACTTTGTACTGCTGTGCATCTGCTGCCTCTTCTGTATAAGAAAACATCCCTGAGTTTCCTAAAATTAGGGAATTTGGGGAAAGAATTTAAAATAGGGACACGAAACTTTAAATTAACGGAACACTATTTTTAAACAAATCAAAAATATCTGCCAAGCTGAGGCTCCATGGCCATATCAGGGACACTTGCTTTCTTTTCTATAATGACATTTCTTTTTTTTTTTTTTCCATTTCTTCGCCTACCGTCTAAAAGATACTGTCTAAAAGAACTAGGTTAAAATGTCTGGGTGAGCATTCAATTTCAGTCTAGAATTTATATAAAGTCTAGAATATACAGCAACAACTCAACTGTAGTTTCTAGAGCTGCTGGCTCGACGAAGAATAATTCTCTCAAAGAGTACTCCCAAACCTATCACACATCTTTGAGACTGTTACTACTACCACTACCTAAGTTTTCACCTCAGATCAGCCTGGATTCATAAATTTCTGAAACATGTGTTAACCTTTCCCAAGTTTACTGTTTCAACTGTTACTTGATCCTGGCAAAACTGAACCTGGCTTAAGTATGAAAGGTAGCCCAAGGTTTAATTTTTAAGCTGACGAGCCAATCCCAGATAGTAAATTTGATGGAATTACATAGAAACTGAGCACCATGCCCGTGAGTAGAAATGTACTGGGCCACTCTATGAGACACCAAAACACTTCTGCCACTCTATGGCTCTGTTATTTTAAGAGTATACAAGTAGTATCATGGAGATGTAAAATAGATTTAAAACTACACATGATTAAGTCTTTTGTTTGATTAAGGTTCAACTAAGAACATCAATATATGAAATTCAGCTATGGAGCATTTCTTTGTAAACACTTCAATATCATCTTTCTGATTGCTGTGTTGACAATTTAAATGTTCGTTTCTCTTGCAGATACAGATACAAAAGCATTAGAAAAATTACCTACCTCTATTTAACATGAGTCTAAAGACAGCTTGTGTTTCATCTAGTGAAACCTACCAGTCTACAGAGAATTTTTTTCTCTCCCATTGCCATACACATTTCCTGTTACTGGAGATAGAATAGCCCTACTCTCTCACAAAGTCTTTAGATTATCTGACCCCAGCAGACACAATCTGTATCTACCAAGATATAGTACTAGGAAGTCCTTTAAATGCATTTTTTCTACCCCAATTCTTTGTTCTCTATAATTACGCACAAGTGACTGGAGTCAGGATATGAACAAGGATGTGATATTAGGTGATGAATAGGTATGTAAGCATTTGTAGCTGTGAGAAGAGGGCAGGGCAGAGCTGGAACACATATATGCAGTTTCTTTAGGCAAAAGTTAAAGAAGAACTATAAAAATTATTCAGCTCCGTGCAGGCCATTTAGGAGGGAGATCAGTCAGGCATTTCGAGAAGCGATTAGAAAGGTCTCTTGGTGCTAATGCTTAAAACTGTGAAAATGGGACATTTTTCCCATCAGCGCTGCAATAATCCACCATGTAAGGCAGAGTTAAACTTTCTCTTTCATCACATGCCAATCACTCCAAGTGTTGCTAATGTCTGAAATCAAATCTGAGTGTCTCCCCAGCTTGCATGGTACTCTGGGCGTTTCTTCTTTTACTTTTTGGGTGCCCATCCCCCTAGAACCTGTCATCACATTAAATATATATGATTTAAATTGTCCTGTGGGAAAAGCAATGATTGTGTTGTGCACTAATGGCTGTGTTTTAGGTGGATTACCTCCCAGGGCTCTGCGTGGGCTGTATCTGGGCGCCTGGGATACTGCCCCAAAGTATAACCATAACTAGCAGATTTGCACTTCACTCTGTATTCTTTCTCCTCTGCTACTTTTATTTCCTCTCCTTAAGCTCCTCTGTCCCTCCTCATGTCCCTCAGGGTGCTGCAAGGCTCCAGGGAAGCCTGTTGGCCTTTACCTCATGACTCTGGTGTGTACAAGGGCACACAAAGGGAGACCAGCATCCCCACTACAAAAGTCCAGTGAATAACCACAACATATTGTGTTTTCTTTGGAGGAAACAAACCTTAAAAGCCAAGATATGCTCCAGTGACAATTCTACTTTAACTTTTTCTTCTTTTCAACTGTTCTCAAGGTTATTTGTGCCATAAAATCTTACAGATGACACGAGTAAGTATTCAGCTAAGATGAACCCCAAGCAGACAGAAGATGTTAGAATGAATAGGCACCAAGTGGTCAGACCAGGAGAAGATAAAAGTTCAAATTTTTTAGCCTCCTTGTGAGACCTGAAATACCTCAGCTCAATTTTCTGAGGCCTGCTGCCTTTACCAGAATACTGCAGAGGAAACCTATATCCCCCATAGTTTTTTTTTTTAAACGTTTCTTATGCTTTGGCTACGATTTGAGTAAATGCATGATATTTGCAAACTGCTGTTGTTCACAGAATTACTCTTTAGGTTCAGGAGGATTTAATTAATACACCAAATGACAGCACATCACCTAAAAGATATCTGATGAAACAAGGGAGGAGCAAAGTTGTCATAACAGAAGAGTACATTATCACTACGAATTCACATCACTGGGGGATTGAGCATAGACAGAGCTGACAGTCTGTCTACAGACACAGACCCTCTTAGGTCAGATCCAGGCTAGTGTCAGTGCCCTGAGCACATGTTGGCCTTCTGGTGAGGACAAGGATATGGGGACATTGGAAGCAAGAGTAGGACCAGGGCAGAGCAACAGATCCACAGGGAAAGAAGCTTAGGTAACATGAAGCTTTCAGGCTAGAGGGTAAGGCAGGTGACACGGTGTTGTGGCACTTGCTCTCATCCACTCTTTTGGGTACAGAGGATTAGTTTATGGTCATCTAACTCCAAACAGTATTTCACCTTCCAACTTCATCTGCATTTCTAAGGGATGAAACACTCTCCAGCACAAAAGTAACACAGTCCAGCTGAGCTTAGATCTCAGAGACTCTTGAAAGTCAGTGGAAATTAAATGAGTTACCCCAGCAGAGAATTTGGCTCTCTGTCTATACAATACACTGTAACCAAAGAGTTGAGCAAAAGTGGCTCTAGGTTGTATTTCTCTATCATTAAATTCTCTTGCAAGGCAACATTCAAGTCCAGACAGCAAGAGGCTGAAAATAATGGTCAAGTATGAAGAAGGCAGTTATTTCCTTAGGGATAAGGACTGTGAGGAGGTAAGAAGGAACCAGCAGAGAGAGCAAAGGATTTTTCAGGAAAAAAAGAAGAACTTAGGACAGGGGGAAGTCTGTGCCATTAAGAGGTGTTTTCAATCTCATAATGTAGTAGCCAAGGTAAATAAAAAAGACAGACATTTGCAAAATTGTACAGTCACACCAAATAAATTATGTCACCTATTTTTAATGCAATTTCAATGGCTTGCCACCATTTGAAAACTTCTATTGAAATGCTTCAGATTTTTGTTGCGTTCATTAAATTTAAGAAGAAACCACTTGAAAGAAAACCTAAAAACTCTGTAATAAATTAAGGAATTTCTTACTTTTTTGCCTATGTAACTGGAGAAGCTAGCATTGATGGACTGAGGCCAGTGCTCATAGCACTCAGTGCAGAGACATTCACAGTAAATTTAAATCAGTAAATAAATATGGGCCATTTCCATGAGTCCTCATTGCTGTGATGAATTAATCCAAAATATAAAAACAAACTGAAGAAGCTGTAGACAGAATATTTCAATGAACAAGGATAGGTCCATTCTAATCTTACTCATTAAGTAAAACAGAAGAAAGGATTAAAGAAAGATACAGACTGAAAGGAAATTGAGATGCCAAGAGCAAAAAGTTGGGTCATTGCACCCTCATATTATTTATAGAGGGGAAGCACTTGTGAAACACAAATAGGGACTGCAGTAGGCCATTTATGGACATAAATGCACAAAGGCCATTTCTTTCCCAGAGAATTGACAGACCAATGCCAACTACTAGTACCAACAATTCTTGAAAATGCTGAAAACCAAAATGATTAAAAGGGACAAGAAAGATCGACATTTCCTGTTTTTTCAGTGTACAGCCTGACAAAATCAAAGAAAAGCTAAACTGTGCCCTGCAATGCATATCCAGAATGTCCACCAATTTTATCTGGATGTAGACAGTTAAACAAAAGGGTAAAAAAATCTTAAATATAACCTCATCACCACACCTCTTAATCAGCAACCACCTCCCAAAACATTTTCACTACTTTTCTGGCCCTCTTCCTTTTCTGATTTCCTTTGGGATAAAGCAAGATCACTGGAGGAATCTGGGGATTTGAATCCTTCACTAACCTTTTCCTTTGACTACTGTCTTTCTCTGACCTTGAGGAATGCAAGTCTCTTCTTTAATTCAGGTTGCCATATTTAGAGAAGGAAATAAGAAGAAAGAGAAGAAAATAAGGAATAACATACTCTGGACAGGTTTTAGGAGGTATAATAACTAGTGAGAATCAGCCCATGAGCAAATAATGTGGATGAAATAAAATAGAAAAGATCAAAAACAAGGGCAGCACTGCCCAACAGTGGTGTTGGTACTTAGCACTTCAAAGAGGTTATTTATTAAGAAATTTATTTAGACACAGAAATCAATAGACATTCAAAGTTCTTGTCATTTCAAGACAAGCCAACTTTTACTTATATACTTCATCATAGATTAAGGATTTTGGCCTTTGTTGGAGAAAACATTGGCCTTCGATTACAAAATGAAGTGTACTACATTTTCTAGCATAGTGAGATTGTGTAGTAAGTGCTGCCTGAAAATGCAAGCAGTTATCTATGCCTGCTATTCTGTAATTTAGTGTTGTTTTGAAGAATTAATTTAACAATGAATTAACAGAAATCAACTATTTTTGTTTAGCAAAACAAGGACTGAGATGTGACTGCCTATTGAAAATGTGAGTTTTTTTTTTTTTTTTTG
>JAVCKT010023699.1:0-14948 GCA_032273925.1 Rhynchotus rufescens
ATTACCTTTTCTATGAGGAAAATCAACACCAACTTCATTAAAACATCCTATTTTCCAAGTAATATCTTGTGAAAAAATTACTTGAAATGTATATTTCAAATTAACTCAAGAGTAGACATGTCACATTATATGTCTCTTTGTAGAGTGAAGCACATTTTTAGCAACAAAGTCTTTCTTCCATCAGTAAAAGCTAAATGTAAAAAATATTGTGTCTTTGGTTGAGGTCTCAAGGAGTGATGAGCACATTATGATAATAACTGCACAGAGAACAACATGGTAAGATTTTCATCTTTCTTTTAATGTATGTTGGTATGTGCCTATATAATAGCACCTCTTTTCTTAACTCTATCAAGAAGCCAATTGCATAGGCAACAACCTTTAAACCATGATATTTTTAACCTTCCCTAATTACTCTTAAATGTTTTCATGAAAGTTTACCACAGGCGTCAGACTCATCATCTGAGACTAGCATGGGGGAGCAGCATAATGAGCTTCTAGGTTGGCTTCATCTTAACAACCTTCCAGTTTTGTAAAGGACAGTATCAAAACCTACCCATGTAGAGCAACATTTCTTGCCCACTTTCCCCTTCCTAGCTACACGTTGTCTGCCCCTGCCCACAGAGGACACTTCTGCAGTTATGCTGGCACAGCACACGATGTATATTTATGTCTAGGTGAATATATACAATCTACATATTCCTTCCATCAGTCTCACTGCAAATCAAGCAGTTATTACAGCAAAACCCTTTTGCTCAAGAGTGAAAAATGCCTCAAATCTCCATCCCATATTAACACCACTTGAAACTAGCAGCAAACAACTACCACCACCTGTCCTTTGGATCAGACCTTACAAGAAGCTTCCATCATGTGTCACAACATCCTAATTTTTCTCCCTTGACATTTCTCATTTCTTTCTTCTTTCTATGATACTGTATTCCCATCCAAACTCTCCATAGCTATTAGAAGAGCATTCAGTTCCATCAGGGACATCCTCATTAAAATGGTAGAATTGTTATATTTTCCTTGGTCAAGGTTAATACTTCATTGCACATATTATCCATATATAGAAACCAGACCAGGCTGCCCTTTTAAACCTTAACCTGTTCAATGAATGCATTTGTTCCTAGTAGATTTGCAATATCCTAAGGTTGCTGATACATACCAAGGATATCCCATTTAAGTGGAACACAAAAAGTTTATTAGGCACTGTTAGCACAATAGGGTGCTTGCACATGTAAATAAATTTAATTACTCAATTATTTAAAGCAATCTTGATATGTTCCTGTACAATTAACTCTTACATAGTTCAAAAATATGAAATGTAATGCAATTAGTGTAGTAATATCTTGGGAACTTTACTAAATGGGATCTTAATCTGTGGCCACTCCGCTCCTCTTTTTGGAGGAAGACATTGTCTGTCATGACATAAACAAGTGGTGACCTCTCCAAGTGCTATTTATAACACAGCTGGTGACGTCTTGGCACCTATTTGGTGCTAAAAGGGCTGTGACTGCCTCGCATGGAGCTGTTTGCAAGAACTTTCTCTCTCCCAGAAGTGAGGGGCTAAGTGCACCCACCATGCACACCTACCACGTGCACTTACCACCTCCCTTGGTAGGAAGAACAGGCTGAGCATTTTTGCCCCCCAAAGACTTTCCCCCTAAAGGTCCCACACTACTATCTTTGTGTGGAAGAGCATGAAAGAAGGTGTTCTCCTACCGCCGGTATCTATCCTGTCCTAGACCAAGTTATACATGATTTCAAATAACTTTATGACAGGAAATCCACTTCCAAGAAGGGAATGCTATCATCACCTCCAAAAAAAAAAAAATTGTAACAAATAGATCAGACACAAGTCAGCTGATCTTTAGAGCCAAAGGGTTAGCTATAGATCTGCTCCAACTTATGGCAATTCATGAAACCTACCTTCTGTTTTTGGTTTGGTTTCTAAATACTCTTAGGTACCTAAAAAGGTAAGGCCTAGTGACCTTCTAGACACTGAGCAACCCATCACTCCCGTCATATCCTTTCTCATCTTTCTGAAGGTAGCAGGGAACATGTATTCCAAGTGGAAATGAATTCATGAAATTTTAGCTATATGTCAAAATCTATATCCTGGGATTTGCTCATATTTTCATGCCTTCTACTCCTGAAGGGGGATATACTTTTTCACCACGAGCTGCCTAGGGTCCAGCAGCAGCAGGACAACCCTTCATCACATTACCATTAATCCACACTGGAAGAAATAAGAGACCCAACAGGGCCTGCAGTGACAGGGTACCTGCAAAACACAGAGGCAGCAGGCTGGGGATAATAAGGTTGGTTTGGGAGATGGAAAGGTCACTGCTTCCATCACCTGTGTGGCCATGGAGTGAGACACAGCAGCCCTGCTGACCCACCAGCTTTGGCGCTGTTGGCCAAGATGAAGGTCACAAGAACTCACATTTATCACCCAGCGGCCTGGCAGGCAGGAGTGTCACCATCCCAGGGCCCTGAGCACTCATCCTGCAGCAGAGCCGCCTGCTCACACAGGCCAGCACCAGAGCAGGGCAAACAGCCCCCTCCTCTAATCCCAACCCTAAAGCAGGGCATCCATGTGCTGCTTGTGACCTCGCCTCACAGGGATGTCCCCTGCATCTCCTCCCAGTCAGGCACATGGACAGCCCTTCATTGAAGAAAAGTGTTTCCACAAGGAGGGGGAAATCAAGCAGGTGACCTGCAGCCATGTACCTTTTAAGCTAGAAGGAATTTTGCTCAACTAAACGCCACCTGAGCACCTGGGAACTGCCCAACACTCACACAGAGGAGCAGACATAACGAACCCACGAAACAGGGCAAAAACTTCAAATACCATGAAGAAACAGATAACTGAAGGCTAGTGCCCAATAGCTTTAGGAAGGTCTTTTCTATGGCTATCTTAACCCAAAATACTGCTAGGCTGTCAGCCAAGGGGCTGCTAAAAGCGCCATCCATCCCTTGGATAAAATAATCAACTGCCCTTCTGATACTTCCCTTCTGCAAACACATGAAAGCCAAGCTTGAAACCAAATTGACTCTTTGCTCTCAGCAAGAACTAACACTTATCAAATGCCCTGGTCAAACACAATAAAATCACACTGGGTTAGGAAATTGCTTTTGTAATTGATTTACTAGTTTTCATAGAAGAGAAAGCATTTCAGTAGCATGTTCATTAAATTCCTGGCCTACAACAACCACCACCACTCCCTCTGCCTATTTTCCGTTTTAGAAACTCAACCTCTTTACTTGAAAGAAGTCATGGAATGAAGCAGCCCTCCCTGTGGGGGCACCTGGTGCTGCGGGAGCAGGTCGGGCCATGAGACCCGGGGCACTGGCCGCTGTCCTGGCGAGCAGGTCCCAGTCTGGGAGCTCCCGGCTCCACAGCCGGAGTCGGGACAGGAGCCAGCAGGGAAATCATTAGGGGCCCAGGGCCTTTTCAGGCCTCCTGGCAGGAGAACGCCAGAGCCACCTTCAGATGGCCAAACCAAACGAGCATCTGAGCAACCAGCAGGCCCTGCCAGCAGGACCAGCCCCACGGGAAGCCTGCTGCCAGACACCCTTGAGCTGCTTGGAAAGTGCCAAAATATTCTTCATCCATTGCCCAAAACTTTGCAATCATCAAGGGATGAAATCCTCCACTACGCTTACAGGAGACAAGTTGGAGGACCTAAGATGTTCCCTGTATAATACACTATCCTTTCCCCATCCCTTATTCCTTCCCCAAGGACCAAAATACCATTCAAATACCCCACGTCTCTAAACCAGCAGCAAGACCACTGCTTTTACTACCAAATAACTAGCGTGAGGCACCTTAACTCCTCTGAGAAGAGCTACCAAGCCTACTATGAGCTCCCCAGATGCGTTCCCTGGACTTTATAGTCAAATGCCAGAGGTCCTACTCCCCCATGAAGGGTTTTTGTCTTGCACTTATCCATTTCCAGGCCCTCAGGGCTGTTCTGGTCCTCTCCCATCCCTCCCTTCAGGGCAGCAGCTCCCGCCCTGACCTCTGCAAGCTCCGGGGCACCCCCATCTATTCGCTGTTTAATACCCCATACCCGGCTCTAGCACCTAGGTCAGGTCACACCAAGTCCCAGAGTCCTCATTTTGCTCTGGTCAGACCAGATTCCAGGAAAATCCTAGACGAGGGGAAGAACCCAGGAATCTCCATGAAAATCCAACACGGTTTCTATCAGCAACTTTCAAATAAAATGCTGTGCTGACGTTTAAGCATATTCTTGCACAAAGGGCACTGTTCATAGCACAAAAAAATTAATTAACCCTGCTTTTACGTATAGTAATTCATGGATTACTGAAATTCATAATTGAATAATATGGAGATGTCACCTAGAGCTACTAAACCAATTCTCTTACTTGTAATTGCCTGACTAAATAAGAATGACACTAACTTTAGCATTTTCTCTCTGATTAAGGCCACTAAAGATTTGCAGTTGCCTCCATGTAATATAAATCAATAAAGAATAATTTTCCAGGCAGTAAATCAATTGTCAGTTCACAGACCCTAATACCCCTGTGCAGGATTTATCGAAAAAATGAATGGCAGCCTTGTTAGTAGATGTAGAACATGCTTTAGAGGCACATAACAGTGTAAAAACCAGACCATTATATCCACTGCTGTGCCTGCCAAGCAGATACCTTAACTCTTTCCTGGCCTCTAACAACTGTGTTGAGAAGGGTAAAACAGAGGAAGGAAGCTCTTCAAAACAAAGTACAAAAAATAATATTTAATATATACTACATATATTTATTTAAAATCATCCATAGGAGCATCTTGCTATTTAAATATTCATATCTCTGCCATAACATTTCAGAGGAAACATGACAGTAAGCAGAGAATTCAAATTATTATCCACAAGACAGGGCAGAGACTGAGATTTCAATTGAGAAATTTTCCAGGAAAACGTCAATAAAGAAAAACTGCCAAACACTGATCTGATTAGATGCAAACAGTGTGTATGGATATTTATGTCCAATAATGTAACACAAAAAGATATTTTTCAAAAAAATCATTAAGTTAGACTCTGTTCTGCATTTCCTGTTTCAACTTTATGTAACACAGCACTGTACAGACGACTTGCTGGCTTTTTTATTGGTTTTGTTCTTTTTGTTTATAGGTTTTTAGGACAAGAGGGAAATAGCTAAGATAGGAATTTTAAAGGGAAGAGTTTTGGTTGACAACTATTTGTATTATACAGCAGTGAGGCAGCTTCACCGCGATTCCCTCTTTAACTACTAAGATTACCACCAATGTCACCTTAAAGTGAGAATATATTTGGACTTTTCTTGGAACCAAGAACAGCTGCTCTGTCTTTCATAAGGCAGTGGAGAGACCAAGTAAAATGAGAGCTCTACACATAGATTTTTATGTAGAGAAGGCAAAAATTATGGCTTATGCCAGACTATTATGAAGAAAGAACTTGTCATAAATTCAAACTAGGCTCATTCTCCTCTACATAAAATAAAGGTTGAGTGCAACCTTCAAGCAAAGGAGAGCACAATGTGCAGCCATTCTAATATCCACACTTCCCCACAGTGCTGAGAAAATAGGACCTTAATTATCTAACATTCTTGTCACCTTAAGTAAGAACTAATGCTCCCCCACTGCTTCCTGAATATCTGTTCAACCCTCAGTAGGGTATCAAGCCCACACTGCAGAGTCTGACTTCCCATCCTACTTTCATTCTTTTTGTATTTTCTGGCATTATGAATTGCATGTGTTTGCAGGGAAATCGATATAATTGGACCAGAAGTTATCATTAGAAACAACTTATCAAACCAAAAGGCCTGCCTCAGAATGAGCCCCCTGTTCACTGCTGCCACTTGTGCTGACATTTCTCCATTTAAGAGTTGGTTACTATTTAATAGCAGTTTAATACTAGCAGATTCTCTTCTTCAAAGCAAGGTCTGTACATCTTAATTTGAGTTAACTAATTCACATGCTATCTTCTCACTCCTCCTATTTATAACACCCATTTTCTGGCAAATACCTGTTCTTCATTCTTTTGGTCACATACAATCCTTCCAGCCTGCTGGTCACAGAATATAGCTCAGGTTGCAAGGGGAGTGTGGGGGTCTTGAGTCCCATCACCTGTTCCAATAGCTCCAGCATTTCAGGCCTCCATTCACCTCACTTTTGGACATTTCCAAGGATGCAGATACCCATCAAGCTGCTTTGAGCACTTTTGAGCCCCTGGTTTCAATACCAGACCACCCCTGTGATAAGTTTTGTCTTTACAGCTGACTGGGCAAAACCACATGGTAGCTCATCTCAATTTCCACTCCTCCTATCCCCTGCACCTCCAAGACGAATCTGGCCTCATCTTCTTGATAAATAAATTAGATCCTCCAATTTATTCTCCTCTGTCACATAAAGAGTGTCCTAAGACATTCTTGAAAATGCTTTCCTTTTATATGCCTTTCCCCTTCCTTCTCATTGTGAACAGAATATAAACATGTTGCAGCCTCACCATTTCAGCCTGGTCCTGTAACAGACAGCTTTAAAAACGAGAAAGATAAATCCATCAACCAAATGCACATTCGAACAATGGAAAAAAAATATCAGACTAGCAGAGTGGAATTAGATTTTGTTTCTAGAACATTTGATCACAAAAAGAGTATTCCAAATAATTGCTTGAAAATATCAGTATAATCTGGAAAAACTTCATTCACTACTTACATATGAATCTGAGAAGGAATTATATCTAAGTAGGTGTTTCTATAGCTGCTGCTTTCACTAGAGCAGTTGAGAAGTCATATCCTTTAGCAATGGAACCCAAGGGGAGAAAATGCAAAAATGAAGTCCCACATCCAAGAGACCCTCTTCACATCCCTTCTCACCTCACAGCACAACTCTAATTAAATACAGAAACACAGTTCAAGCTGAAGCCCCCGTTAGCACAGCTCTATCTGACACGCGCCTCCTTAAAGCAAGATGACCCAGGTGTACAGTCTGAGACTCTGCACACATTGAACCACTGACTACCATCACATGACAAACAGGGAGCGTATCCTGTTTAGACATTACTCAGACAAAAATATTCATTGTTGCCAGGTAATTTTAGACAATTCAGAAAAAAACAAGCTTTTCAGAATGTTAGGTGCGCCTTGTGGTGATTTTTTACTTCAAATATGTGTCATGTGTCTGCAGCTTTTGTGTTCTACTAGAATCATCATTAACAATAACTTAATTTATCTTTCAAGACATGTTCATTGGTGTTTAATACCTGACCACTTAAAATAAACTGGCTAGAAAATTGGAACCAAAGGAAATCTCATCTATAAAACAAAACTTACCATGAACACATTCAGACTAACAAGGAATTCAAACTCAAGATCGGGGAGCCTAGGATTCAGGGAGCTCCAGCCACTTTATAGCTGATTTTGGTCTAAAATCATTTGTTTTTAAGACTTTAGTGCATATTCCCCTCTACAATTTCCATGTCACCTTGTTCATTATTGAAATAGCATGCCAGCACATGTCTAATAGAAATAATTACTATAAATTGTTTGGAGCTGCAAAGCATACAGGACTAAGCTTTCAGTTCAGCAGCAAGTCTATATAATCACACCGAGAGCAGCTCTAGAGACTTTTTATAAAGTAATCAAATTGTGAAACTTACCAATGCAATTGATTTTCTTGTCAGAGAATCTCCATGGCTGCCTGGGATGCCAAATGACTGATGACAAATATTGTAGCCTATAAGTCTAGGAGCAATCACATACCTACCAAATAATTGAGTAGGTGGGGGTCTTTTTTACATGAGTCACTTAATTAGCTGTAACACATTGATAGGGCAAAAAAACCAATGTTTCAGGAATATGCACTGTATTAAAAAGCTGCTTTTTCTCATGGGCACTCCTTCTCAAATGGGCACTCAAATAAGGCTCCCTTTTTTCATGCCACTTCACCAACAGATCCACAATAACATCACAGCCATCAGTAAAGCTGCTTCATTAGCCCATCCCTTGGCACCTTGCAGAGGGACAGCAGCAACTCCCCAAGGCCCATGCCACCGCACAGCCTCAGTCACACCACGCACAGGCTCCTCGAGAGCTCCGTGCTCTCCTCTTGACTTCTTGGCTTGGTTTGCTGCTCTGCTGTTGCTCCCTGCTCAAGGCTGCACAGGCCGTGCCAAGGCAGCCCGCCCAAGGCATCACCCTTCTGGTCTTAATTGCTATTAAGAAGCCACACAGCACAAATGTCTCAAGTGACATTGTGGACAGTGCCACAGTACTGCAGGTTAATCTTTCATTAATTCCCTGCTTTTCTAGTGAAACGTCGCAACCCTACTACAAGACAGTCAGGAAACGTTATTACACAGGACTCCAAAGCTGTACTCCTGATAGTGCTGTTCCCCACATGGCCTTTTGGCTTCACACAAGCATTCATCAACAGTTCTATCTTCTCCATTTGGAACACATCTGAAGAACATAGAGAAACAGAGGGAAGCACTGGATGTTTTAGTAGTCCTCTCCTTGAGCTCCAAGATCTTCTGAAATGCATCTACTTAACATACGCTAAGGAACAAACTGAGCACCATCTGGTTGCAGAACCCTTCCTAGGACAACAACTCCAAGGGAGAGCCCAGGTTTCATCTCAAGATCCAACTGAGACACTTTCAACTCAGGATCATTGGTGTGGCAGGGACCAGATTAGAGGAGGCGCAAGAACCAGGTGATCCACTCCTCTGCCACATCCCAATACCCCAACTGCTTTCAATGGCTAGGATTGCTCAACTCTCATTTTCTCTCAGTTCCCAACATGCCTCTCAGAAGACTAAGAGATTCCTAAGTGCTCATTGCACACTTGCAGAAACAGCCCAACTTCAAGACAACTTTTATAAAGGCCCAGATATTTCCTGCCTTTAGCATTAGTGCATAGCACAAAGGAAACTTTCATGTTTTTTTTCTTAACTTCTTCTCTTACATCTTTCTTTCTCATTCTCTCATTTAAATAAAAGCCCTGGAAACCTATGGTTTCATAGATTGCCCACAACCCACCATTTATGGATGCTACTTGCAACCTTCAAAAGCTTTTAAAAATAGTACTGGATCTATTATTGTGAATTACAGTAATTGCAGCAAAGATTTAAGAGGCACTTTGAGAATTTTCAATTTCATGGTATGTTTCTGAACCCACTTCCTCAGCATCTGGGGGAAAAAAAAAAGCAGTTTTTCTGAAAGAGCTTTTCTTCCTATCTTTTGATAAGAAACTATTTTTTGATACTGAAACTTCAATATCAAATTTTTCCCCATTAAAAAAAACCTCACGCTGGGTATGTAACTCAACTTTTAAAAGAGGCAAAGATGGTACAAGACTCTATTCCCACATGAGCTGTATGAGTTAGAATGGAGAGTAGCCTCACTAGCCTATCAGTATGAAATTTCATAGACAGCCTCCTAAAACCCCGTTCTTTCTCTCCTTCCGATAACAGATAAGAGAGGGTTTCTGGTCCAGTACCACATAGTAACTCCTGCAGCTTTACATGCTGTCCAGACTGACACCCCTAAACATTTTTAAGTTCCTTTTTGCTCACACCTGGTCTAGGGTAGAGGAGAGGGAAGGGGAAGAAAGGGATGTTAGTTTTAAGTGAAATGGCAAAAGCATTAAAACTATTACCTTCTTTTTACACAAGCACAGCAGCAGTAGCAAAGCAGCAGAACACAAGTATCTTGCCTCAAAAATAAGAGTAACTTTGACAAAGTAAAGAGATGATCATTAGTATCACTGGATTTGCGTCCTGATTTACGTGCTACTTGCAAGGCAGTTTCACTGATGGCTCATCAAGCTTTAAATTACTGGTATGGGTGAAATCATGTTGTTCAGATACCAGGAAGATTAGCTATTACCATAGGGATAACAGTCAAATCAAACTCCATCTCTTCTCCTTCCTTCTCCTCCCTCCCCACCCATACTACAGTTATTATCAATAATTGATCAATATCAATGCCGCGTGGGCAAACCTGCAAGGCCTCAGCAATACCCATCTTCCAATGAGCACTTTAGGCACTGTTCTCCTCATTAGACAGTACCACTAACCCATCTCAGACTGGGTCTTAACGTTCCTGCTGAGCAGACTTTGAGGCAGGTCTTGGGCCAGGCTGCAGTGTCACCATCAACTCTTGCCCTACTCTGAACCATGCAGCTCCAGAAAGGGTAGCACAAAAACACGAGTGAACAAAGATCCTGAACGTGTCCCGTTAGCTTCTTGGAAGCCATGAACACAAAGCTCTTAAGGTACTTTGGATTTATGAGGAGAGCTGCAGTTCTTCTGGACATGGGAACCAAAAAGCCCTCCAAAACACATGGGCTCTGATGAAAGAGCACGAGGCAAGCACAGGAGAGGCAGGACACCAGGGCAGGGCTCCTCCAGGCCGCCTGCTCCCACCGCTCCATTCGCTTGAGCAAGAGAGCTGACAGGCTCGTCCCCATTGAGGGGCTGAACATGCTGCTCCCCTGCCCTCGGACAGCAGCCGTCCTCACGGGAGCTTCATGGGGGCTCTCGGGAAAGCTCTTTGAGAGACAGAAAAACCCAGCTATGAACAAGGCACATCTTTCCTGAGGTTTTTTTTTTTTTTCCTAATGCTCTCCTAACAGAAAGATCATTACATTACTCTCATATTGTACATAACCAAGTGCCTCTGTTTCATCTTGTCCATAGCAGATTCACACACACCATGACCAAGAGGGACAAGCTTACTCCGCCTGCAGTATTGTACCAACTCAGTTTTTACAAATGCTTTCAATTTGAGCACTGCACCACCCGGTACAGTTAACAGATGTCCCTGATGTTCCTGTGATAGATGCACTCACTGAGAACAACCTGGGAACCCCTCTTCTGCCTGGCATTAGGCACAAGGAAATCCCAGTATTCCCAATGCCGAGTGACCCAACAGCGGGACACAGTCAGAAATCTCCAACTCAACAACCCTCAACAAGTGGTAGATGAGAAGGAGTCCTTGGGCAGCACTCCCCCCTCACACCCGTCGGGCTTGCAAAGCCTTCACTGCCTCCTTGTTAGCGAGGCTCTGCAGAGCCCCGAGCAAGTTCAGAAGGCAGCCAGCCATCGCTGCTCTGCCCAACAAGCTGGTGCTGAATCAATATTTTCATGGCCTCCAGCTACTAGAAATGTCAGTATTTTTCAAGCTGCCAAAACACTGAAATGTCATTTTCAAATCAAGGCGTCGATGCTGATCTCCATTACACTTTTATAATTGGATGTCAGCAGAATCACTTGGGATTTGCAGATGTAACAGCTGAGAATATGGCTTCATCATGTTGTTTATTTTCCATCTTGTCTCATAAGCCATTATTTTTGGAACCCTTAATCTTGAGGGAAGGTAACAAGCCAGAGAATCACGCTCCGAATAGGAGAGCTGCTCCAGTTGCTTAATTCACCACTTACCAACCTCCTTGCAGCCTGTTCAACTCATGCTGCAGCAATAGGTAGGAGAAATCTGAAAAAAAGGAGGCACATGGGGCAGCTGCAGCACCCACTGCGCTGCCACAGCGACAGCCCCCGTGCTCTGCCTCATGCCATGGCCTGGCTTTGGCTCTGCCGCTCGTTTTCTCTTCTTTTTGTTCTTAGCCAAGTTTTTGGCAAAAAGTTATTTTCCAGATAGGGAAATCTATCTCTTTTTGAGATGATAATCCAGAGAACTAACCATTCCCCATGTTCATTTTTGCTGGATAACTTCTTCAGTTGATACCTTGCAAAGGACTTCTGAAACTTTTCCGACAGGATATCTCACTGCAAGAATAACGCATTCAATAAGAATAAAAGAAATCATGAATCCACACAATGATGAAATGATGATAAATCTCAGGCAGGAGGAAGCCAGACCTCGGCAGCGTGTCCACCTGGCCAGATGGAGCCTCAGCCGGGGCCCCAAGACACAGGGCCCACGGAGGGGCCGGAGCTGCAGCCCAGCCCGAGAACCCACCAAGGTGCCCGCAGCCCCACGGCACAGCAAATGAGCAACCCAAAGAGAGTTAATTAATATTTCTGGTGCATGACCACGCTCTTCAGTTTTAATTGGTGACAAGTGAGCAACCAAAGAAATATAAGTGGAATTTCATTTATCTGTATGCAGCAGATCAATATTCACTCGGCATGCAACAACTCCTTGCATCTCAAAGGGAAAAAATAAATTGTCAGTCAGCAGCACGCTTTTGTTGGTGCTGGAATTTTTCTAGCTAAATTATTCACCTTCTCAAAAGGCAATCTGATAAATGTTTATTTCTTCATAATGCATTCTAACAACTGCTGATTTGTGACACTTGGAGTGAACTGAATTTAAATTCAGAGCAGAGCTCTAGGAAAATACTAAGCAGTACAAACACCAAAGGGCTGCAGGATTTTTTTTCCACCTCACTTCAGATATTGCAATGGCCTCCTATGGTATAAGGGGCACTAATTGAATTTAAGAGATGTAATAAGTGAGAAATTCTGCTGCTCGTATCACAATGAGAGCCAACTCCACAGCACTGGCAGCAGCAGCAGCACCAGGACCGCACATAAGCGCCAATTTCACAGCCAAGCAGAAGAGACTGTCAGGCTATAAAGTTCACTGATGAGTGTTAGCCAAGGTCAGCCCTGTACAGCAGTATGGAAAGTTTCACAGGCACTTTCCTAAACAGGGTACAAAAATCAGACTATCCATTTTGCCAATAAAAAGCCTTGATGAGTGTCATTTTTCCATGTCATAGAAAAGAAAATTGACTTTTCTTATTGCTTTTTAAAAAATGAGCTCCTACAATAATTAAAAATATTTCTATTTCAAGAATTTAAGATGGTATTACTAACTTATGAGCTTAGCTTGGTTTTTACTGAAGTACAGATCTTCACCATTAATATTAGTTCTAATAAGTTTCGGTGCTCAAAAGCATAATGCAGGCGAAGATGCAAAACAAGCCCATGAAGACCATGTTCCTGCAAATTGCCATGAAGGATATCATTAGCGTCACAGTGCTCACATGCTCTCACAATGGTGACAAAAATCACAGTTGGGATTTCACTTGTTGCCTACACAGTACCAGCTTACACAGAGTTACAGAAGAACAAAGGGGAAGGTACTTAGCAAGACACCAAGATGATATGATTACCCAAGCAAGTTGAATGTTTGGTAACATTTCATTCCAACAAACACTACACAAAGTTGGGTAGCTTAAAGAACAATTAGATCTCAAGGTAGATTTGAATTATGAGCAAGGCAGCCTTTTCATTGTGCGCAGACAGCCTCTAAAAAAAGCAGAATGGTAGAAGTCTGGCAGAGAAAAGTAAAGGGAGTTATGAACAGTAGTAAAGCAGAGGGAATATACTAACTGCAAAAAAATACAGACAGTATTCAGAAAAATAGAATAGCATAAGATGAGAACAGTCTAAGACAAAAGTCATGAGGAATAAAGATGGGATTCACTTAGACAAAAGCCTTACAGACAGGATGTTCAGAGCCCTGCATTTTCATATCTGCTGGAAGAGGGCAACAGAAGAACTTGGATGGCAGCTTGCAAGGATGCTGCAGTAATCCAGATGGCAAGTTAGGAGAGCCTGCTTGGGAGTCTTAGTGCGAGAGAAGAGAAAATGCAAAGTGATTTATATCTATACTGCCCTATCCTTCATGTGTTTCACTTCCTTATTTAATTCCAAGTTACCTTATATCAGAGGGAAAACGCACAAACCAACATCAGAAAACATAACTTCACTTGGGGAAAAATCCATGACAAATTCATCTCTAATAATCATTTTAAAACAATTAGGCTAAGAAATAAAATTATAGCTAAAGTGCAATTTCTATGTTAAATACTGCTTTAAGTGCCACATGCATGTGATAAGCCTACATCCTCAGACAAAAACGAGAAAATACAACAGATGTTCCTGTTCATTAGGCAACATGAATGATTCCACTTGCTTTCCAAAAAACGATAAAGGAAGCAAGAGAAATCAACATGAAGAACTTAATAAAATATTCAATATTTCACTTAGCTGATCCCTTTCTCCCTACAAACCTACAGCTGCTGATAAATGGTGGCACAAGGAGAGAAGCCAAGGAATAGCTGTTGTGGAAGATCATGGGCTTCAGTCTAAGGCACAACAGAAATGAGAGACCCAAAAACCTCCCACGTAGCAATTTGCAGAAAATTTGGGGGTTCCAAATCTTACGGTTAAATGCTCCAAGAGCCTTCTAAGGTGATGGTATATTGGGCAATGAAGAGTGACAGATTTGCACTGTAGCTCTAAGGTCATGTTTGGCCTCTAAGGTACTAGTGATTCTTAGTGCTTCGCTTAGCAGAATCGAGCTTGTTTAACTTAGATACCGGCCAAGAAGCCAATTTTTCAAGTGTGTTCTAACCAACTTGTGCGTTCACTTCAGAAGCAAGGTCTCGGCCTCAAGCATCCCAATCTCAACAAAAAATTCCCCCGTTGTGTTAAGTGCACAAGAGCCACCTAGGCACATTTCATGTCGCCACATGGCCTCTTTCCTGCCCAGGATGGAGTAAAAGGAATCGGACGTAACAGGAACACCAAAAGGATAAATGCAGTGAGCACCTTGGGCTGCAACAATGGGCACCTGGCTTCCTTCCCCGTCTCCATGTGTCCACTGCTGCCATCAGTGGGACTTACTGCCTTTCGGGATTGGCTACCAGCTCTAAGACATAAGCTGAAATGTTTTTATAGGAAAAATCTTTAGTGTTGAGAAGTACCTAGAAGTAAAATGAACAATTACCAGAAAAGTTTCGATAAGCATAACATTATATGAAGTTAATAGAAATATCATAAATGGCACAACATCAAAATAATTTGATGTTTCTTTGATTTTTGAGTTTCATTTGAATTAAGGTGAAAACAGGATTTTTAAAATATTTTACTATCTATGCCCACAGAAAGCAGCTACAACACAGGATACTCACT
>JAVCKT010023702.1:0-10941 GCA_032273925.1 Rhynchotus rufescens
GACCCGCGGCGGCGCGCGAGGAGGTTGCCTTGCTCTCCCTGCTTCCCTCCTTGCGCGGAGCGGCTCGGAAACGGGAGCGCGGAGCGAGGTCCTGCCCGAGGAACACTGCGTTATTTTTATTTTATTTTATTTTATTTTATTTTATTTTATTTTATTTTATTTTATTTTATTTTCCTTACAAAGCTGAGCGCTTTTGCTCGCTTATTTTACCACCCCGCTCCTTCTGAGGAGGCTGCTGAGCCGGGGAGGGTCCCGCTGAATCCGCCCGGCGCTTGGGGGATTTCCACGTGCCTTTCTGCTTCCCACGAAACTTAACGGGCGAGGCTGTCGCGGGTGCCTTTCTGTGGAAAAAAAGGAAGAAACCGCCCTGGCTTTGGGGGCGTTAAGTACGTGCGAAGAGCAGGTGAAGTGCGGCCGAGCGCAGATGCAGAGCGAGCTGCTGCTGATGGGCTGTTAATTGTGAGGCAGATCTGAGGGAAGGAAAGGTGGATTCTGACAGAGAGAGGGACGGGTAATTTTTATGGAAGAAGCTGGAATGCTGCAGGCTGTGCAGACCTTACAAATCAGGATAAAATCAGTGTTTTTGGAGCATTTTTCTGCTTCCAGTGTGGTCAGACAGAAAGTGGATCCTGAAAGACCAAAACAGGCAGTAGGGAGAGGATTCCCAGGCTTCCGGCAGGTCCCATCCACTGCTTTAGGAGCAGATCCACGATCACCTGGAAACCCACAACTTATCCCAAGTTCCTCTGTCGGGGAAAAAGAAATTAAAAAAAAAAAAACCCTCATATTTGTCTTCCCTAATCGTTTATATATATATAAAAAACATGTATAGAATTTTTTTTCCATATATATATATATATATATAAACATGTATATAACTTTTTTTCCCTACTAGAACCGGCAGTTCTGTTAAGGGATTGAGCTGCAACCCAGCTGGTAGCCCTGATTCTTCCTCCACTGCCCCTAAAGGAGGTGGATGCTCTTTAAGACAACCTACTTTTTATGCTGGTGTTGCCATGAGAAGGAAATCACAAACCTGTAGATTTTGGGTTTCAAATTAATGGATCTTCCCGCTCTCAGTTTTAATTTTATTTATTTTTCTACTACCTTCGTTTCTTTTCCACATGAAGGCGGCGCAGCGGGAGGGGAGCAGCCCTGGGCTCCTGAATTCCCAGCGAGGCTGCCTGGCCCTGCAGCTCCCCGCTCCCCAGAGATGGATAAGGAGTTGCCTGCAGGTTACGCTGCTCTTGCCCTTTTTTCCTTACAAGTGACTTGAACCTGAGGACTTGCCCATTTGCTGTGGACGTTTAAGGAATCCCTTATCACACTGCATGAGAATAGGGGCTTCTACAGCCTCCCAAAAGAAAATTCCAGCTTCTTTTGTCCTGTGCTGTCTTTGATAGAAAGGGAATGCTCTTCTTCTCACGGACAACACATTTTCAGTGTCTGTGCATGCAGAAATACGTAGAATACCTGGAAAAAAGAAGTCTTTGGCTAAAAGTTTACCTTTTTGCTTCCTTGCTTGTTTTTTTTCCCCCCCCCAACTACACAGTGCTAATTTATAAGGGTACTTTGTGGCTGTAAATCCTGGGAACTCCCACTCACTTTGTCTTGAACTCGGGCAGTTGTCCCATTGAAGCTGAATGAGAGTCCTTGTGTAACCGATAAAGGATCGAACACATAATTTGCAAAGTGCTTTGCAATCTTTTTGGTAGAAGGCGGTGATAAATGTAGGATACTGTTAAGCTGATTATAGTGATTAGAGTATTTCACAACTTGGCATTTCACAACTTTTTGTATTTGTAGTATATTTCAATCTCGGAATGCATCTGGGTAAATAGGAGATGAAAAGGATACTTATCTTCATGGGGAGAGATGTTCTGATGGTGATAGGGATTTTACTTATTTATTGAAGGAATTCGTTAAGAAAATATTGAGTCTTGGCTTATTTAAGAAAATCATCATCCCCCCCATCTGTAGTAAATGATTATGCTTATCTTGGACAGAAAGTTGTTTAAAAATCAGATTCAAACAATGTTAGCTTGAATTGGCTTGAGAGATCGAGCATGTGTTCCATCAATGGAGCTAAAATACATTGATGTGTCTGAACTGGTAGAGTCACGTTTCCCATGGATGCTCCACTTTCACCTGCAAGCCTTGGGCCCGGGTCTTGGAGCTTTCTCTTTCACAGCAAACAGGAGGTGTCCGAGGTGTGTGTTAGATTTATTATTATTATTTATTTTCTCCCCCAAATAGTGTAACATGGAAAGAAAAAAATTTTTTTTCCCCTTGTTCAAATCCTGATGTTGTTTCAAGCAGGTGTTGCAGATGATTTCTATAATAACCAGAGAGTAAATGGTTTGAGTTTTGTTACTTGGAAAAAAAAAAAATGCAGCTAAATTGACCTGTAGTCCTTTTGGCCGGTGTTCCCTGTGTAGCCTACACCAGATCAACCACTTCTACGTCCTCCCAGATCCTCTCTGTCAGCAAGGTGCTTTCTGCGGACTCGGTAGGGAAGGTGCTTCATGAATTCATGCTTCCTAGTTGGGTCTGAGAGGGCAGCAGAGCTGCCTCTGAAGTAGGCAGAGACCTGGGAGCAGGTTACAGCTCGGACTATTGCTTAAGATGTGCTAAAAGGTGCCATAGTTGGAAAGCCGCTAACTTAAACTCTTGTTGGGTTGAATTCAGAGTGTTCGTTAGCAGGTCAGTTGTCGTCTTGAATAACTTTGTAGGTTTTTCATATATAAACTGGTGTGATCCTACTGAGTTGGGTCAAATTCAGCTTGATTTATGCTGAGTATGAGTGAGATCAGAATTAGGTTTCTGGGCTTTGTGTTTGACTAATCCTTATAATGCCATGAATCACAATATGAACCCAGTTAAACTGGGGCAGCTAATTTGGAAGCACTGTAGACTTTTAGAATATTTTTCCATGTGTTTTAACAACTTTTTTTACTTTTCCCTTCTCTCCCTAGTAAAAGACCTGTATTGGTTCTTCAGAATGATTCTCTCTACTCCCAGAGACGTCCCTATACCAGTGAAGATGAGGCCTGGAAATCCTTTCTTGAAAATCCCCTTACAGCAGCTACCAAAGCTATGATGAGCATCAATGGGGACGAAGACAGCGCGGCTGCTCTCGGACTGCTCTATGATTACTACAAGGTAGGTTGTCCTGGGAGAGCTCTGACACCCAGCAGAGCTCCTGTTCCAGCCATGGATAAAGCATCATTTCTTAGAGGATTTTTCAGAACCATGAATATATACTTCTAACTTAAAAAATACTCGTCTTTTCAGAAAAGTGGTGTGTTTTAGCTCAGTAAAATAGACTTATCCGGATTTTAAAAGGCTTCATTTGAGGTTTGCCTGTTGACTCTTGAGTTCTTCAGGAGGCAATGTTTTAATAGTCCCGAAGAATGAGACTTTGAAGTGTGTCCATGCCTGAATTTAAATATCTGAGGAGAGAGTTCTTCTCTTCTGCTCGCATGATCCCTATTCTGATGGGACTGTGGGCTTTCACTGGAGCTCAAATGTGCTACTTCAGTGTAAGTGGAGATGATGACCAATTTTTGGTTGTAGTGAGCAAGGTGCCAGCCTGAGAGACCTGTTGGCTCTGTCAGCCTGACTTTAGTGAGCACTGACTACCAGATTCTCATAGACCCTTGACAACTGCAGCTGTCTGCCCTAGTATTCAAGGTTTTCTCACATGATTTTCCTTCTGGGTACCCACAGCTGTATTAAAGCCAAACATTCTTCTGGGTGCATGGGATTCCTTTCATTGAATTATCCTTTGCTATGTATGGTCGATGTCTCTATTCCTTCAGAGTCTAGGAGGAGTTGCCTTATATTTTCAGAATCCTTGCCTGTCTTTTTAAGAGATGAACATGGCCTTATGTATCAAAATAGTCTTTCAATGCTTAGTATGGAGATTAGTACTTCATAGGTATGATAAAATGCCACAGACTCATTGATGTGTGTGTTATTTAGCTAGTTTTGTGAGAACTGGCTTTCTGCTTTAGCCTGTGCCCACACTCGCTGTGCTCTTGAAAAAAACCCCTCTCACCAGATCAATTTTAATCCACAAAATCAACCCTGACTTCTAAAACGGCAGGTTGCAAAGAGAACGTTGATGCTGATCTTTCATGCTTGGCAAAGCACAAGGGATTTGCTGTACGTTAATGTCTTATTCAGGGTTTGCTTTTTGTTTGCCTATCAGTAGCTGTATAGAAAAATCAGTGGAGGAAAAAAAAAGGGGGGATTCTGCACCGTTCTGTGAAGAAAAATTGTTAGAAGAGGTTGGAAGCTTTCCTGAAGGCTGTAAGGAAGTAAAGTCTGAGGGACAATGGGCAGCCATTTGGAATATGCTGTTTTCACCTCTACCTAGATAAGTTCATCTTCAAATGCCCTATGTAAAATAAGAAAAAATGCTTGAGTTTTCTTCCTTTGGATGGATGACTCAACTGTTGTAATTAAGACTTTATAGGCAGTGAATTTCTGGGCAAGATCTGGAGTTTTTTGAATGTTGGACTTTCAGCCAAATACAATTTGGAAAATATATATTTTTTTATATATATATATTTATATATACACATATTTCTCCTGTGAACAGTTAGCTCCAGCCTTTTAGAGGCTCTTAAGAATCTTGCTGCTTACTGAAAGAAAAAGCTGATTATTCTGATGCTGTTGGAGACATGACCTGGTATAAAAGGTGCAGGATTTGGGTTAATGTTATCAGTAAAGTACCCTCTGCGTTGTGCTGGAGCACTGCTTGTGTGTTTGGGGAAAATGTGTGTCTGTCTCGTGTGCACTGTGTCCGAGGCAAAGCTCCAGCCTACTTCTCCCTGGGACACCTGTGGTGTGTGTTCTGTTGTGGGACACTCAAGTCAGGCAGATGGTGGGACAAGGAGCACTGAAGACTGCTGGGGCCACTTCCTAAGTGGAGGTGTTGGAAGAACTCTGCTTTCTGTCTTGAAATGCCCATGGAGTCTGTGCTCTCTGGACCTGGGAAATCCAGTTCAGCTACTAAGCTGAATTGTCAGCAGCAGGAACAGAGTGACTGTTCTGTGTGTAGCGCTTGGAGGAGTGATTCTGTGTGTGGCAGAAAATGCCATTGAGCTGCTTTGTGTCCTAAGCCAAAGTACCTGTGGTTGTGCTGTGCCTTTGAAAGGATGAATAGAGCTTGGGCTCGTGTGTTGTCAGTGGTCAGGTATGTATCAGGCTGTAGCTTCTTGATATGCTTCTCGTTCCCTTCTGGTTCTGTTCATCTGCTGTTAACTGTAACTGAAAATGTGGCTGGAAGGGTTGTAGCTTCTAAAAGCTGCCCTAACTCTGTGCAGAGCTTGCTGTGGATCTTTGAAAGGATTGCTCTGGGTGGGCTTTCCAGGAGGGAATGCTGCCAGCCTCTGAGGAGGAGCCTGCCACCCTCCCCTGCTCCCCCTATGGAAGGGGACACCTTTGAGGAGGGTTAGAAACACCTTCCAGGAATAAGGCTGAAGCTGGAGAGGAAGCCTTGAGTTATCTTTGAGAAAGTGGCCTGAACCAACTGTCTCCCACGATGTGTACCAATTTCTTCTTGTGAGCCCTGAACTCATCCAGCAAACTGAGCCTGTTCCTTTCTCAGAAAGGCAAATCTGAACTGCTAGTTTGAGCCTCTGGAGATCTTCTGGTCCTGCTCACTCAGATGCTCACACTTCAGTTTAAAAAGGCCCGTGGGCCACAGCAGTTTCAGCACTGTCTAGCACTGGCTGGAATCCAAACCCTGCACAACTGGCTGGGTTGGTTACTGTAGGATCTGCTGAGCAGTGTGCACCCTGCCTGCCAGGCAGGCCTGGCACCCTGAAACTTACTGTTTCACACATTAACATCAGTTGAGCACTTTGACTAATAATGCCTAGTGTCTGAGGAGGATGCTTTCCTAATTTGACCAAATAGGTAAAAAGCTCTAATGGCTGTGTTATGAGAGCTATTTTTTCCTTTTCTGTGAGGAAGAAACAAGTCATGCTATAACTGTATTCTATTTCCCAGGTTCCAAGGGAGAGGAGATCTTCAACAGCTAAGCCTGAAGTAGAACACACTGACCAAGATCACAACAAAAGGTATTAGTTTTTACAGTTGTGTGTCTGCTTCATTCCCTCTGAGACCACCAAAACTGCCGAGCAGGTGTCATTTGTTCTTTGGCGTTATGCTCAAAGAGGAAAAACTGTTTGCTTTTGTCCCACGTTTTTGTGCTGCCCCGGATTGAGGTACAACGTGGAGAGCCAAGGCACACAAATTCCTTCTCATCCCCATCTGTGTGTTTTCCTCCTCGTTTTGGATAGCTGGCCTAGTCCAAGGATCCTCTTTCCCCTTCAGCACAATCTGGGAACACGGAACACAGGCAGCCCTCCCCAAGGCATGCAAAGGAGATGGGCACCCTTTGCTTTTTGCATAGGGTTGCCTCAGTTGTTTGCCACTTCTCTCCTGGTTCCTGCACACCAGCAAGTTACTTCCTCGTGCATGGGATGACAGGAAAAGACTTCAAAGTGTTTGTGACTTAAGGGTTTTTTTGTATATTTTGTAGACTTTTGTTTGGGAATACCTTTCTTTTTGTTCTCCTGCCCTTCCTTTTTCATACCCCCAAAGCAGAAAAGATACTGCTTAAATAAATACAACAAATGTGAAGCTCATCCATGTCAGGCTTCCACTGCTACTTTCTTCTTCCTGTTCCTTTAGACAGATTGGAACATCGTAAGAGTCAAGGTGAGGTTTTGTGGTCTGGCTGAGCCGATCAAATGACTGTTAAGAGGAGCTGTCTGGTTCCCAGCCATGTGTTTGTGTTGCTGCTGCTTGCACCAACTCTGGTCTTCCACTGACCCATAACCCCAGAGGAGAAAAGTAGTGACTAGTTTCCCGCCCGTCGAACAAGCCGAACTGGCTTGCCAGGGTGTCAGGGCAGAGTCAGAATTGATGCAACGGAGAGGGCAGGCTCACTCTGTTGGAAGGGAAGGAGAGCTGGCTCTTTTAGTGGCTACCGACTGTTGGGTCAGCACAGCCACAGCTCTGTGTGTCATCTCGACAGAAATGAGCGTGGTGGGGTGGAGAGTGGGAAGTTAGGGAAGCCACTCCAGGGAGCCTCAGCGTGGCTTCTCTTGAGGGGGACATATGTGGAAGAGGACTGTGATTTCCTCATCAGGGCTTTCCAAGTGGCACATAATCCTGTCGCGGAAGGCTGGAGCCCCCTTTCTCCACAAAAAAAGTCCCAAGGAGCACAGTGTGAGTCTGCGTGTGCTGCAGCTTGGCAGGAAGGGCATCAAACTGCAGTTTTGTCAGAATCGTGGGCTGTTAACACCTAGCTCTGCTCCAGGGTGATTCATCTCCAATAGGGGCCCTTGATGATGGCAGTTTGAGTGAGTACCTTGACTCTTCTGGTGGGTCAGAGCTGGTCTTCACAAGCACAGGACTTGGTGTTAGCTCACTTTGGCCAAAAGGCTGAGAAATATTTCTAGTTCTTGTATAATCTACAAAACTGCTGTTTAATTTATGTGTCTTTATGCTTGTGCTTTAAAGGAACAGCATCCCGAATGTGACAGAGCAATCACTCATTTCCACTGGAGAAAACAGAGTTCAAGTGCTGAAAAATGTGCCTTTCAATATTGTCCTTCCGCACACGCCCCAGATGGGCATGGACAAGAGAGGTCACCTGACAACCCCGGACACAACCGTCACCGTCTCCATCGCGACCATGCCCACCCATTCCATCAAAACGGAGACTCAGCCCCATGGCTTTGCAGTGGGAATCCCACCAAGCGTCTACCACCCCGAGCCCCCGGAGCGCGTCGTGGTGTTCGACCGCAATCTCAATCCTGACCAGTTCAATTCCAACACTCAGCCTCAAAACTCACAGAGACGAACACCGGATTCCACCTTCTCGGAGACTTTTAAGGAAGGAGTACAAGAGGTACAGAGGAACTTCTTTATTTTCAGGCTAGACATTGGAGAGCTGTGTAACTCTTTTTTTTTTTTTTTTCCTTGGGGTTTGGGAAAGCTTTAAAATGCTGCCATAAACTGGCTCATAAACTCTGTAAGATATACATACTTGACACCCAACAGTATCTTATTAAAGCCCCGCTCAAGTGTCCTGTTTGTACAGAGCCAAAATCAGTTGTTATCTATTGATCGGTTTGCCTGCCAAAAGTTCTGTGGTAACAAGAATCTGTTTAATCTTGACGTTTCTTGTTGCTGCTCTGTTAATTCTTGTGTTTTGTGTTCATCACAGGTGTTTTTTCCTACTGAACTGAATCTCCGGATGGCCAACATGAATTCAGAAGATTATGTTTTTGACAGCATTTCTGGGTAACTTTAAGCTCCCGATGGTCCATATCCTCTTATTCTCTTATTATAGCTGGCTTGTTTGTGGGTAAGCAGTACAAGTTACTCCCATGTGCACTGAATCCAAGTGAAACATGGGGTCTCAATGCATGACTGGGTCTGCATTTGCTCCTCATAGCTGAAATCTATGTTTTCTACCTATGTTTTCAAGGGAAAAACATAGCAAAGAGCACCCTGCTTTAGATGCTGTCCTTGTACCTCTTTCTGAGGCTAAACCCCATGTCCCATAGGAAGATGCAGTGCTGTCTGTCAGCTCTGCAAAGCCGCTTGGAGCTGACTTCCAGTTCTCTTGTTCTCCCTGGCCCACTAGCCTTGCTGCTTCCCTATTTGAGATCTGTAGCATAGAAGTATAAATAGGATGTGTGAAGCTCTCATGTAAGCTTTAAGGGAGGGGATAGGACAGCTTTTGGTTAGCAGCAGTTGACCAAGAGGGAAGAGAAGGCTATAGCTTATTAATTTGTGTATTTAATTTAATGCTAATATGCTTGGCTGTTGCTCTGAGTTTGAATAGGGAGCTTCTTGCCTGCTGGTAGATCTTGGGATTTAGCTTGCCAAGAACTTTTTAAATGTTCATTCGTGAAGGGAATGGTTGAAAAAGGGGCTCATCCTGTTTCCCCACTTCCTCACCTGTTGAAGGCTTAGTGAGTCAACTAACAACTTTGGAGTTTATCCAAATTAAATGTAGATCGTTTAATCAGCTTTCCAGGAAAATGTCTTAGCAATCACTGCCCTCTTCTTCGTAGGAATAACTTCGAATACACCCTGGAAGCCTCCAAGTCCCTCCGACAGAAGCCTGGGGACAGCACGATGACTTACCTGAACAAGGGTCAGTTTTACCCTATCACGCTGAAAGAAGTCAGCAGCAGTGAAGGAATCCACCACCCTATCAGCAAAGTCCGAGTGAGTGACTGCTCTCGTGGCTCCTTGGGAAGGAGGGTGTGTGTGTATGTATATATGTATACACTGGTGGCCTTAAAATCCCCCGGAGTGCAATAAATTGACCCGTAGCAGCAGCGCTGAGGGCAGCTAACCCACGCTGTAACGTCAGTGCTCGTTCCTTGGCTGTCCACCTACTTTCAGACCAACCCATCTTGGCTCACTCCGCCAAGATGTGGTGTCAGCACTTGTGTAAGCGTGATGCAACAGCTACAGTGAGGTCCTTGAACTCCAGTTAGGAGGGCAGTTCTGCTCCTCTCTGTTTATGACCCAGAAAGAGGTGCTGTCTGCCTTCCTGTCCCGCAGCAGCGTGCCAGCTCCCCTGGGGTTTGTTCTCAAAATGCTCTCTCGTGCCAAGAAGAGTTTCCAAAACAACTGCATTCTGTGGCCTTTCCATTCACATATTTGTGTGTGTGCATGTATGTGTGTTTGTAAGGTAAGATTAAAATATTAATAAATATATATTTTTTATAGTGTGTGTGTGGATATATATTAATCTTGCCCTCTCACTCTCTTCTTTTAGAGTGTCATCATGGTAGTGTTTGCTGAAGACAAAACAAGAGAAGATCAGCTTAGGCACTGGAAATACTGGCACTCAAGGCAGCACACAGCCAAACAAAGATGCATTGATATAGGTAAGAAATGCTTTGGTTGCTGATGGCAAACTCCAAACCTAATTCCTGGTCCAAATTTGGTTCTGTTATTTTCAGGAACCTTTGGATCATGTTCTGTACTGTCCATAGCTTTACTAAGACCCAGAGAGCTTTTGTTTCCTCTGAGCTAATGTAACTTGTAGAACTTCTTAAAGAGGCTGATTTCTGAAGGGTTTTGTTTGCCTGGTGTTCAGGCTGAGTGTAGGGTCTTGCTTTGGAAAAACAACTCACTGTTGTTTTGGAATATCTTGGTGGTTGTAGGTAAATTGCAGCTTAGACTCTGTGGCTGTGTCTTCAAAGGATGAGATCCTCCTAGAAATACCTCGATACGAATCATTCTCCTTCCCACAGCTTTTGCTTGCAACTGGTCTTTGGTTCAGTTCACTTAAGAGGAGAAGGGGGGGGGGGTGGAAAAAGAAAGTGGCGGGTGGAAACAGCACTGCAGATTTGCACTTGCCTACAGACAAGGCTGTGGCTGGCCGGCTTCCAGACTTCTCTGGCCGAAGGCTGGTTTGTGCTGCTAGGCCCTTCCTTCTGTGAATAAAGCCGGGATTAATCACTTGGCAGTTGAAGCAGACGCGCATGCAAATCTGTTTGTTGTTGAAGGAGTTTTATTGAGAGCTACCCTCACCGTACAGCCACACAGGATAGGGTTTCCTGCACACAGCAGACTGTGGCATGGAGAAGTGCAATGCCAGGGATGTCTGCCTTTCCCGTTGCAGGCTCTAGTTCAGCTTTTCTGCCCAGTGCCTTGCTTTCATCTCGCTTTTTGTGTGTGTGCAAGAACTACTTCCGGCCTCTTTAATGATCCACTCCTAACAGTTGAGCTTCCTTTGCCCCCAAGGGATTGAAGAGGAGTTGCAGCTGATACTTAGCTGCTTGGTATGATTAAGAAGTCCTGATGGTATCATCTCTTCCTCTCCTTCATCTCTCTCTCTCTCTCTCTCTCTCTCTCTCTCTCTCTCTCTCTCTCTCTCTCTCTCAATCT
>JAVCKT010023702.1:11041-21922 GCA_032273925.1 Rhynchotus rufescens
CTCTCTCTCTCTCTCTCTCTCTCTCTCTCTCTCTCTCTCTCTCTCTCTCTCTCTCTCTCTCTCTCTCTCTCTCTTCTTTTGGTAGCTGACTACAAGGAGAGCTTCAACACCATCAGCAACATCGAGGAGATCGCCTACAATGCCATATCCTTCACTTGGGACATCAATGAGGAAGCCAAGGTGTGTGACCACAGTGGAGTTTCCTGCCCTTGCCGTGGATGGAGGGAGGAGGGGAAGGGCGTGTGGCCTACCTGCTGATTAGCATGTAACAAGTTTGTTTACACGCTTGTGTTGGGCAAAACCTTCTGGCTGTTTCCTAAGAGGGTTTGCGTGCGCAACCGCGGAGAGCGTTGCGACGGCTTGAAGATTCTTGGCAGAGCTGCCTGCCTGACAGACAAGTACTGACAAAAGGAAGCCCCAAACATTTTGCAGAGCAGTGATGAACGAACCGAAGGTGTGATTGAGTGTAGCTGGGCTTGGCAGTTAGCACAGCCTCCTCGAGGATCCTGGTGGGTGGCGAGGGGCAAGTTCTTGGGAGTTGAGGCTGTGGCAATGGGGTTGTATTAAACAGAAGAGGGAGTAGTTCCCACCAAAGAATGTGTTGCTGAAACCACAGATTCCAGCACACAGTGACCTGTTTGAGCCAGAGCAACCCCCTGGTTAACTCGCATTTTGTCCTGCTGCAGGACGTTGGGTGCTACAGTAGATGCCTAAGTATGGGCAGCATTTTTTGTGTGTGGAAGACGGTTGGGGGGTGTGGCAGAACAGTGAGCAGCTGTATGTGCTGCTGAGCTGACAAGGTGCTGCCTTGCAGCGTGGGCAATATCACTCATGAGGCTGGTGCTGGCTGCCAGGCTTCTCCATTCACCAGGCTTGTTATTTGGGTTGCCTTAAACCAGGCTGAGAATGAAGGCGGGGGGCTTTACCTGCTGAAGCAGGTTAAAAGGTGGAGATTTGCTGAGGCGTGAAACACTTTGTTGTATGAACAAACAGATGAGGCTTCAGAAACTCTGTCAAAAGGAGGGAGCACGTGATCCCAGAGTGTTTCCCAATTACTCTAACCAGGCTAAGATTGCCCTGCATAAAGAACTTGGGTAGCCTGTGTTCACAAGGTGTCCAAAGGCTTTGGACTTGAACACAGGGATGGATCTCGCAGAGACAGCCATGATTTTAGGGCCCTAAAGAAGTGGAAACTTTAACCAAAGACCAGACTGCAAGATTGCTGGAAACCCGGCAGCTGTCCCAAGGAAAGCCACCCACCACAGGGTGACAAGAGCCACTTGCCTGATTTTTAATCTCAAGGCAGTCAGGCAAGTAAGTGAGCAAAAAGCAGACAGAAGATGTTAAAAGAGAGAACTTTTTCTGGAGCCGAACGACTGAATTGTTCAGCAGCCTCACTGTGCTGCCCTTGGCATGTCAAGGCATGGTTGCTTTTAGTGGAGCAAGCAGCCTTTATGTAGGGCTTTGAAAAGATGCAGCAAAGCGTTTGGAAAGCTGCTTCGGGAGATAGCTGAACTATGTGAAGTAGGCCATTATAGCTGATTATTGTCCAGGTGCTCCACAGTTACCTGCTTAAGTAGTGTCGAAGGTTGCAGGTCCATAGCAAAGTGGCCAGTAGCAGCCTGAAAAGGTCCCCAAACCCTCCAAGTGGTGTCTTGGGTCATGTTCCAGCTGTTTGGCACGAGGAGGTGCAGGAAGGCAGGAGCTGCCCAGGTCATGTGGCTGTAGACAAGATTCTCTCCCGATTCAGAGCGATTCCTGTGCTTCAGGTCCTGGGTTCAAAGTAGCCAGGAGGCATTCCTGCTACCAAAGTACAAGACTTGGCTCCTCACAGCAGAGTCTTATTAAGAAAAAAATACTCTGGACTTCATTGTTCAAAGGATTCTCATTTGTAGCAGCTTCTCTGTGTGTGTAAGAGTCTGCTTAAATATGCTGGGGTTGGCTTTTTTTTTGGTATTTTTTTTCCCTTCCTTGAGCGGATGCGCTGTCAGTGACTGAGTTTCTCATCAGCAGAGCTGCAATCCTTTCTCAACGCCTCTGATCTTATCAGGAGATGCCTGAGCCAACTTCAACAATTTTTATTGCATGGTTCATTTGCTTTGCATTCTCTCAGCCTCTCATTTTCTCTCTCTGTGTCTCTGTCTCAAGCAAGGAGTAAAGAGAGCTGAGTTTCTGACGCTACAGAAAGTTCCCCACAGTAACAAATGCAGCACATTACATTTAATAATAGCAGCAGTTTTGCATAGATTGTATGATTAATCAGCCAGCAGCTTTTGATTATCAGAAACTTGCTTTTGCAGTCCTGGTTTAATAGGACCAGAGCTGAGGAATTCTTTGGGTGCTGCTGTTTTTCCCCCTTTCCTTCTTGCTGTTGGTTCCAGTTTGCTGCGGTGATTTTCTCCTGTGCAGCCCAGTCTAATGGTGTGAAATGGGAGGTGATGAGTCTGTGCGTCTGAGTTTCTGATGTAATTATTCACTTAGGCACCCAGGGCGGTAGGTGTGTGTCAAAAGCCTTAAAGGAGGAACAGCAGGTTAGCACGAGACGCTGCCCCTAGCAGCCCCGCTGCCTTGTGCCACAAACCCTTGCCTCGTTTTGCTGAAGCAGCCCTTGTTGGGGGGGGTGTGGGAGCATCCAACCTCTGCTGCTTCATCAGCCATGAAGAGATCGCCTGCCCAAGGAAAAGCTTTGCCGGGCAGTCTGGCTGCTTTGGGGATTTTATAAAGTGCAGTTTCTGGTGGCAGGGGGGAAAATACTCGGTTTGGGTGTTAATATTGCCTCATTGCACCCCACAAAAGGGAAACTTCCCAGGTCTATTTTTTTCCCCAGTGGAATGGGAGAGGAAAAAGAGGAAGTTTGAGCTCCACTTGGCATCCACTATCTCCCAGATGTATGGGCTGGGAGAGCTGGATGTAATTCCAGAATATTATTTCCATGTGCGGGACACAATAGGCAGGTCCTGCCCTGGTGAAGGGAGCCATCGTGCAGCTGACAGTGTCTGTGCACTGTCTGTGAGCACAGATGTGTGAAAACAGGAGCAATGCACGCATGGCAGGCACTGCTCCCTCTTGGATTTGGAGCAGATGGTGTGTAGTTGGCTGCAGCTCCTCTCTGCCCTCTCCTGTTGCTCTGAGACAGCACAGGAACTGGGAGATGTGGCCACCCTATGGAAAAGAAGTGGCTTGAGCATTCCCTGATCTCTGCAAGAGCGAGTATGAGCTGGAAAAGTGCTCAGGGCCTAAATGCCCATTGTTGTGGGATAGGGAAAGGAGGAAGGCCAGACTTGAGGGAGTTGGGGATGAAGCTGCCTCTTAAGTGCTGCCTGTTAGGATAGGGTAGAGAGGAAATGCTGCAGAGTGGGAAGTGATGATTCTTACAGGTGTGCAGGGGTCCATGCTAAGGGCTGAGATCTGAGCCTACCAGGTACAGGGGAAGGATGGGATGGGAGAGAATTACACCTCATGAGGAGGGAGTGGGGGGACAGTAAACTGGTGAAACGATGAGTCGGGTTTAGGAAAGTCAGCGCAACTCCTCAGTATAGAGGAGCCGTAGTAGAGTGCAAGCCCGATCTGGTGAGTCTGACAAGGATATGCAGCTGATGCACTCGCTTGCACGCAGCGGGTAATGCTGGAGTTACCCTGAGGCTTGTGGAGGCTTCCAGCAGTTTCCTACCCTGTCCCAGCCCTCTGCTCTGTTGGGCAGACAGCTGAGGTAGGATTCTCTTCCTTCTATCAGCTTGTAGATGTCTGAACCCAAGCTCATTATCTGCCTCTACTGCTTCCAGGAGAAGAAATAAGGAGTCTGTAGCTGGGTTGGAGCTCTCTGGAGGTGCCTGCCTCTGATCAACTCTTGTCATACAGTAGGCTTGACCATCTTCAAAGTCTGTGCCTAAGTTAGGGAAGAGGAATCTTATCTGTGCAGGTCTTGTTTGTGCCTTTGGTCTCCATATGTCAACGGGAAAAACATTTGTAGGCTCTGGTCATGAGTCTGAGACTTAGGACTGCCTTTTGCCAGTTCTGTAGAGCATGTCTGGTTCTCCTGCTCTTGGCTAGTGCTCACAAAAGTTGTTTAGTGAGTATTACCACTATATGCATGGTAAATGTGCACTTCCACCTAAGTGTTGGCTGCTATTCTATTCATAACGTTGGTGGTTGTCCTGTTACCTCCATTGTGTTACCGGTTAGGTCGTAAAGCAAATTCTCTATCCCTTAACTCTGGCCTGGGGACATGACCTGCTCTCAGATCAGTGACAGTCAAACAATCTGGAAGGATCAGTTTCCCCAGGAATAACTGGCTTTGCTGGATCTAGCTTTGCTCAAATCCTGTCTGAGCTCCTGCCTTGTGGGACCCTGATTCAACTGGGACCTGGGATCTGAACCAAGCAAGCCAGGTTGCTTTCATGTTGGGCGAGAGGGCAGAGAGGCTCCTCTCTTCACCTCGGAGCCCCTCTGCACAAGCCTGGGCAGGCGCAGGGTGACTTATCTGGTGCTGGTGTCCCCTGGCCTTGGCTGGCTGGCAAGGCTTGGTTATATGTATGGCCAGCAGCTCTGCTGCTTGTCCCTTCAGCTGAAGATCAAGGAGAGGCCTACCTGGGCAGAACACAATTAAAAAAGTCCTATTTCTAGTGATTAGAGATGCCTCTTTGTGAGAGTTTGCCATGCTGGCAATGTTGGACAAGTTTGGCACCCTGCTGCTGCTCTGGACTCCGACTTCTTCTGGGTCACCCCCAAGATGGGGCCCTGGGGAGAGCTCTGCTGTCCTCCCACTGCCTTGCTCCAGAAAGAGAAGAAGGTGGGGGGAAGGAAAGAAAAATGGGTGGAAGCGGATGCTGTGTGTGAAACACCCTTTCTAATCCAAAGGAACATGTAGTGAGGGTGTAATGGTGACACTTAAAGATTTAGGGCCTTGTGGTAGAACTTTATGCTCTTTCTACTGAAGAGAATGTGCTGTGACATCTCTTAAGTGACGTTCTGAAAGACAGAGCAATTAAATACTGTTTTTGTTGTCCTTTTTTCCTCCCAAGAAAAACAGAACAGTTCCATATTAAGGCAATTTGAGGCTAATTTAGGCTGGTCTTTGAAACAGAAGATTGCTCAATGAGGGTGGTCTTTCGGCAGAGTCTCGTCTATGCCGAGTGTAGATTTTGGGCAAGACTTTGTCATTTAGAGGAGCTCAGTTCTTAGGGAGGGTGTATCTCTTGAAACAAGACTGGCCTGTACAGCCCTGATTTATTTTAAGAGTTTATTCCAGCCTAACTGCACTTGGTGTTCACCGTAGGAAGAATTTTTAACTTTTGATTGATGAATATTGCATGTATTTATGTGGATGCCATTGTAATGAAGCAGCAGTCATATGTCTCATTAAATAAGGTGTTGCCACCTTCGGCAGCATTATGGAGGTACAGGTTTGGTTAGTTGGAAATGAAACTATGAAATGTGATGAGTCAAACATACTTAAAGGCAAGATACTGGTTTGAAGCCAAGGCTGCAGACCACAAGTTCTTTGAGGCACAAGTACCTGCAACGTTTGGAGCAGTGACATAGGAAAGTCAAGGCACGTACTGCTTACCTGCTTCTAAGACGGACCCTTCCTTTATCTTTCTTGGGTTTTCTAAGAACAAACATATGTTGTCGTTGTTCTTCAATGTTGTAAATTAGAAGCAGGTTTTCCCTTTTTTTTCTCCTTCCGGACTTAGTGTCCCAAACTGCCATTTTTTTTTGGTCTTTCAGCCAAATATAGAACTTGTACCGTAATTTTAAAAAGATGAGGGGTGGGGGGGAAGGTTATCTTCCTATAATTCTCCTCCTAAAATCATCTTTTATATGAAGGAAGACTCTATTTTTATCCCTCTGTTCCTCTCAAGCCCGATAGCAAAACTTCCATTTCAGACCCTTCTTGTGTGTTTGCAGACTCCAGTCTTTCACTGCTCCTTTTTTTCCTGTTGCTTTCTTTTTGCCAACCTTTTACTGTCTTTCAAACCCACAAAAGCCAACACCTGGCCTGCATCTTTATCTTATCAGAGCCTGGGGTGGGGAGAAAGCATTGCTAGGAATGGGAATCTCTGTCCCCGCATTTCCCACGTGTTGTGAACAGGGCCATTCATGTATTCCCTTGCCTCAGAACATGTTGGAATAACAATCTGCATGGCTCTTTGTGCGCAGGAATATGTATTTTCCTCTCATTACCATTCACTTCTGTTTTGTTGACGGAGTGAACTTGCTGCAAGGAGGTCCCTTTTATCTGGGAATGGTGAATATTTCCCACTCTGCATTCCTTGGCACACTGTGCAACCTGGAATGTGTTTTGTGTTGGTTGCCCCAGTTGAGCTCTGGAGGTTTAATGCAACCTTCCCGCACGGATTC
The DNA here is from genome assembly GCA_032273925.1 of Rhynchotus rufescens. NCBI lineage: Eukaryota > Metazoa > Chordata > Aves > Tinamiformes > Tinamidae > Rhynchotus > Rhynchotus rufescens. The sequence continues at coordinate 17,402 of JAVCKT010023702.1, forward strand.
GGAGCGGGAGCGGATGCAGCCCTATTGCACATCTGCCAGACAGGCCTTATTTGGAGCGTCCGACCCCAAAGGCAGGAGGTGGCTGCGGAGCCCACAGGTGCATAAGTTGCCCAATTTTTATCTCCTGTTTCCTGGCTTGTCTCCCGCTGATGCAAAACCTGTGGTGCACGTGGGCGGTGAAGAAGCGAATGTGAGAGCAGCAGGATGAGCCACCTCTCAGGTGATCTGCACTGAGCTCTTTTCAAGACAGAGCTGTGTTCCCAGTGCCGCTTCCTTCGGGAAGGCCTTGTGGCTGGGAGCAGGCAGACCCGTGCTGGCCCTCCGAGCTGCCTGGCCCTGACCCACTTCAGCTCAGAGCTACCTTAGCTCAGTGCAGTGCCCAGGCTCAAGGCTCTGCCTCTCTGAAGCTTTGAAACAGCCCTGCTAGACTTTTATAAAGCTTTTGGTTTCATAACTTGCATCCAGGCAGCTCATAGCACGACCGAAGCGTGTTAAGGGCCATCTCGTGTGCATCCGTGTGGCCATGTCGTTAGAGAAGACCCTTTATTTTCCCTGTCACACTTGTATTTATCGAAGCCTGTAGAGCAACCACACGCTTTGGGCCGTCAAATAACAGCCCTAGAGCTTCCGGGTAATTTTTCTTAGTGGATGGCTGAGAAATGAGCTGTGTGTGGAATTAGGGCCTGGGGCTGCTCCCTCAACTAGCCAGCAAGCAGGGTTGTAACCCAGTGTTGGCCTTCCCCTGAGCTGTGTGTGTCTGTGGGAGACTAGTGCCTGTTGGGCTTCCCATTAACATTCCCAGAATTCCTGCTGGCAACTCAGTGCCGTTGCCATGGGTGGAGACTACGCACGGTGGTGATAGCTGGGCAGCTTCCACCTCTGTGGTGCTCAGCCCTGCACGTCCCATCCTCTGAGGGAAGGGTCAAGGCGGAGAGGTTGGCGTGAGTCCTCTAGGCCGTACCCGAGGTTTTATGTAGGTCTGCACCCTTTCCCTGATTCCCTGATTTACTTGCTCTAGGTGTCCCTGCTCAAGCAGGAAGGTTGGACTAGATGATCTCTAGAGGTTCCTTCCAACCTCAACCATTCTGTGATTCATTCACTTGTTTTTTTTTAATCAGATGAGTATTAGAGGTTCCAGTTTAGTTTGGTTCATTTTTGTTGCTCTGAGCTCTTATGTCCTGAAAAAAGCAGGACCTGCAATGTCACAAAGCCACCTGTACAGGGCAAAGGGAGGTACAGTTGGATCCAATGGATCGTGTTGTGTGAGGAGTGCGAAAGGCCCCAGACTGCCTCCAAGGGGGATGTGTGTGGTAGCCTGTCCACAGGGATTGGGTCTGTCTGCTATGGAAGTGATTCCAGGATCACGGGAATCCTTCTGCCTGTTGTGTCTTGGGCACAGCAGTGAAATGACTTGGGCAAGGTTGAGGAAAAACTGCATCCAACTGCATTCCTGAAAAAGAAACTCATCACAGCTTAATGTGTTCCTGGCTGGTGTGTTGTGAACTCCAAACATCGTGTTCTTTCCAAATAAAACAGCTGAAAATCAAAAGCATCCTGCCACTTTTATGCCAACTAACATTAATATTATGAGCTTTTTGCCTACTTGAGAGTGCTAGAAAACAGCTCAAACTTTATCTAAATGGAAAATTTACTTGGATTATGGAGTGGTGTCTTTGTCCTGTGGGTATAAAAATATAGTGGAGCACATATGGAAGGAGGTCAATTGAAAATTATTCTGTTGAAAATAAAGCCATGAGGAGGAGGAGGAGGTGGTTGATCTCCTGGCCCCAGAGGCCAGGTGTGTAGGGTATTAGTTATGGCAGCAGTGCAGAAGGATGTTCAAGAACTGCCTAACAGGGCAGTCTGAAGTGTCCTTCACTCCAGGTCTTACTTGTGCCTCTATTTGATGGGGATTGGCCAAAGCTTTGAAGCACCGTGTGCTGCTACCCGTCCGAGCTCCTTGCTGGTGCCTGTGGCAAGCCCAGGTATTGCTGATGTGTCCCTGTATACAGTTCCTTTGAATACTGGTCTTCAGTGACTAAGAAGAGGCTCCCCAAGGTGACATTTCCTCTAAAGCTGCTGCGTACGTAGCCTTTGGACTAAATCAAAATTGCCGGCGCTCTTTGCGTGACAAGTGCGCGGCGTCCAAGATAAACCAGAGAGAGATGTGGCTGTGCAAGCCTGCATTTAAAAAAGGCATCTTTCATCTCGCTGACAGCAAGGTTCCTGCAGCGCTTTGATTGCCCTTTAATTATGTCTGTTTTTCCTGGTTTGTTTGAAAGGCAGATCTCGCTGGAAAAGGGTGCTATGTGGAAAGAACTTGGCTGTCTCTGCTGCCCTTCCTCGAGGGCATAGAGCAGAGCTGCTGGATGTTTTTTCTGCATTATTAAAATTGAAGATTATTTCTTGGTAATGTGAACATAGGCCCCGTGCATCTCCTTTGTGCTGTGAGCAGAGTGGCCGAGTGGTTAAAACACGGAGGAGGAAGTCATGAGGTCCAGGTTCTTCCCATGGCGACTTCCAGGATGATCTTCCAGGCAGAGCTGGGACAGTCCATGGGCTTCTTCCCTTCATGTGTGGCTGGGTATCTGCTCAGCAACCCCGAAGGCCCCAGGAAACTGCAGCGTTAGGAGATCATCAGGGAGAGGAGTGTCCCTAGTGCGCTGGGGTGAATGTTGTGGTTGAATCCGTGGGGTTTGAGCCCCTGGCCAGCTCAGGTTTTATGCTGACCGGTGTTTTAGCCTGAATCCTGCTGTTGTCTTGATGAGAATCTTGGTTTTCCTTAAGAGGAGGAGGGGAAAAAAAAAAAAAAAAGTGGGTGGGGAAATGCTAAGCTCTGGTTTTGTTGGTCAGGGAGAAAAGCCTGGAAATATGATTCAAATAGACTAAAGGCGTAACTGCTAAGCAAGCAAAATAACTCAAGAAGAGGTTCCTAATCCTTTTAGAAATCTGTATTTTAAAGAAAATTTCCTTCACTTTTCAGGCTTTGACTCATGTCTGAGAGCTTGACTTGCTCCAACTCTATTTTTAAATGCTGTCTTTATGCTGAATCTTGGGAGATGAGATTTTCTATTATTTTTATTTATTTTTTTAAGTAACAACAGATCTTAATATAGCTGAGAATGCGGAACTGCCCTTAGAAAAATAGGTTGGACACATGAAAAGGAATCTTGCTGAGCAGGCTGGAGACGCAGAGCAACTTCTGTGGTTACGTTTCTCTTTCTTCTGGCAATTTTGGGGTGGGGATGTAGCTGGCTCAGTAGCTTGGGCTTACGTTTTGTTAACAACGCAAATCAGGCCTTCCTGAAGCTGCTTTAGCCCAAACGGGAAAAGGTGTTTTCTAGAACTTTGCTTCTGTGGAAATTGAGGCAACTTCCCTCTGCAGAAAATGAAAGGATGGATGGGAAGTAGATGATCTTGTTGAACTGAACAGTGTTTGCGTGGAGGGGTGGACACAGGCTGGGCCTGTCCCTTGAGAGGGATACACAAGTGATCAGGGCTCAGTTGTCTCCTGCCTAGAGCCCACAGGGCCTAAGGATAAAAACAAAACGCAGTCAGCTGTTTGAAGCCAGAACTAATCAAATATGGAGAACTCCAAGTAGGAGGATAATCTCTGTCATCTGACCGCCTATCCCAAATTCCCATGGGATGTAACACCACCCATCCCATGGGAGCCCAAGGCGCCTGCCCGCAGCCTCGAGCCCTGTGTGCTTTGCATGGCCGCTAGGCCGAGAGGAAGGCTGCGAGCCTGGAGCTCCCCTCTGGGCATGAGGAGTGACACCCCCTTCCCTAGGACACTGTGGAGTGACACCCCTTCCCTGGGACACTGTGTCTGGCTTTGTGTGCCCTGCTGGAAACTCCAGGGAAGGGGCTTTTCCCGAACGCTGAGGCTCTGTTAAGCCCTTTGGAATGGCTGCTCACACTCCGTTCAAAGAATGGAAGATGTTCATCATACAGATAAGGGCTGTATGTGAATATTCATTATGGGCAAATGCAGTTAAAATTAAAATTTAGAATGTAAAAATATGCAAATGCCAGAGTTGAGGCTTTCTTGAAAAAACAAAATCCCTACTCAAGAACCACTATTATTCTGGCTGCACAAATATCTGATTACATGGCCCTGGAAGGGGTGAAAGCAACTGCACCGGCTCCTCAGAGCTTCCCTTGGGCAGTGCCGGTGCCGAAGGCAGAACACCTTTGGAAAAGGGAAAGCAACCAAAGGGGAGAGGGCGGATGGAAGCTGGCAGAGCTCTCATCTGCGTTAGCCTGTTGCAGGTTGAGTTTGTTTGAAAATAATCAAAGCTGCAGCCAGGAGGATTATTTACTCTTTTTTATTTATTTTTTTATTTTTATTTATTTATTTTTTTTTTTAAGATGAGATGTTGCCTTAAAACAAGCAGGTTTGGGGAAGGTTGACGTGCAAGCAGGAAGGTGAATGGGCAGAGCCACTGTAGGAAAGTCACTCACCTCACCTAAGGTCCTGCTCCAGCACCGCCTGCTCTCTATGGAGTCCCGTGTCGT
>JAVCKT010023702.1:28698-40093 GCA_032273925.1 Rhynchotus rufescens
TTCCAGCAGGTCGAGCCCTAATCTGTACTGGTGCCTGGGGTTATTCCTCCCCAGGTGCAGGACCCTGCACTTGTCCTGTTTGTCCGACCACTCCACCCAGCTTGGTATCATCTGCAAACTTGCTCTGTGTAGAATAAGCAGAAAGGACCATGTCACTGAAAACTTGTAGTCTAAGAAAATGACACTGTGTTTTTGCTGTCATATAAAAGGCTCTTTACATGCATTTGTTCACACGGGGTAATACTGTACTAGGAGTATGATCTTATATATTTAAAGAGCCTTTCCATCAAGTTTACTTTTTGGCTATGTCCAGTGCAAAGACAGCAAAAGAGGTTTTATTTCCATATATAAAGTCTCATCTTCCCAAGCTCTGAGTAGAAACTATTTATTTCAGTCTCTGTCTGTAAAATGTGAGGGGTTCATGCCTTTGCACATCCTACAACCTCTTCCCTTTTCCCTTCTAGAGAATATATATTCAGTTTATGTAAATGCACATTTCCACACTGACTTCTGTGGCACTGTACTGATTCTTTCTAGCCTGTGATCTGTTCCTACGAGTGACAGACTAATGTCAAATAGTTATTCAATATGTATGCACCATGTCTTATATGTCTGAGAGACTTTTCTTTGCTTTCTGCCTCAACCTCTTTGTTTAGATTTCCAATTAAAAAAAAATATACATATTATTCTCCAATCCCCACCAGCATTCTCCAGTACACAAAGGTGACTTGTGGATTAGATGAGGCCTTGAGTAGAATTGGTTTAATATCAGTTCCAAATTTATTTCTCCTTGTCTGTGTCTCCAAGGATGGTATCTGCAGAGGACAGAGGGATTTTTAACACTATGTTTCACGACCTTGGTTCTGCTTTGTCAAATCCAAAGATGTGTGATATATGTGACAAAAACTAGAAATCTATTTAAGAGCCCCACAGTCAGTTGACAGTACCATTTTACAAAGTACTATATTGCCTGCACCTTACCTGTGTAGGAGTGTAGGAAGCACCATTGATTTTCACTTCATTTTTCTTTTGTTCACCTAGCAAAGTGGCATTGTGAAAAAAATTCTCGGCTTAACCCCAAAATCTTTTCTTTAAATATAGTCTGAATAAGTTAGGCCCCAAATGCAGTCTTTCTAGAACTATAATGTTCCATGAATGTGAAAGGGATTTTTCCTAGACATTTTAGTTAAAAAACAAGCTGCTTTGTGACACTATTGGAAGCTCTGAGATAATAATCTCCGTAAGAACAGAAGAATGAAATTTAGTAGTATCATTTTCATTTGCCCTAAATTTGCCATAGTTTTCTTTGCTGAGTCCTTATGCTGTTAAAACTCCCATTCGTATCATATTCACAGTCAGTTGAGCGATATGTGCAACAAACTAACTCTGAGCTAAGCCCTAGACAGAACATCTGAGTTCCAAATAAACAAGGTAAAAGCTTCCCTAATTTGAACTAAACTTCTTATATAAGCTTCCTTTTTATTTGCAAATGCATATTGGCATAGTAGTATTCAAGAAGAGTTAAGTGACAGTGATCCTGTAAACAGCTCAGAGAGCATTATTGGTTCTTATTCATTCCTTTGAGGTCTTGATTATGTGCTCTTGGGCCATATGAGAAAACAGACACAGAAGATAATAGAGTGGATGCCATTATCCTTAGATGCCATCTCTTGGTCGTAAATTTGATGGCTTTGTATTTCTGTGAAATTAAGAAATCACTTTTAGGCATCAGTCACTTCGTTGGTTTTGTTTTGTTGATTTGCAGCTCCTAATTTGCAGGAGAGAAAGGTAATACAAAATTCTGCTTCATCTATTTGTATTGTAGTCCAAGTATATTTGAGTATCCCAGGTTTTTACTGGGGCTGAAATGGTGGGAGTCAGTATCTGAATTCAGCCTATTGAAAAATCTCAAGTGTTAAATTAGAATTCAGCCTTAAATCTTGGCACTGAATCTGAGTATATCTTGATGTGAAGGTGAATGTCAGTGAAAATGCTTTCTGCTTATTCCCTAATCCAGATTTTAATTGTATTTATTTCAACTATTTGTTAACTAAGAGGAACTCAAAAAATTAGTATGAGGACTGACAAATGTTTATCCTGTTCTAGTAGATAGTCTGATTTTTTTTTTTTTTTAATGGTGACTGAAGTGCTCTTTAAAATATCTGGAGACCAACAGTGAGCAGAGAGATAGGCACTGAATAAAACTCTACGGCTACCATTGCCAGTAATCCAGCTAACCCATGATACATGAGTCATCCTCACATTGGGTCTCCTCTCAGAAGGACTTGACAATTGTTCTCTACTGTGCCAAACTGACTGGTGGCCAGCACTTGAGGCAGCTGCTGACTTGGGCTGTAACCACAGTTATAGTTTGAAGGCTGAACATCTAATTTACCCATAATGGAGAAAATGTACTGAAATAAAAATCTGTAGAAACAAATATAGTATTGATTAATACAGTTAAAAGCATGGCTGTTTTGCTCATTAATTTTGTTTCCAAAGGCTATGATAACTCTAAAGTTTGCATACTTTATTTACTATTCGATGGTAGATCATTTTAAGGAATAGATTGGTGTATTGACATTTATAGCAAGGCAGGCATTAAAATATTGTGCTTGACTAGCTAAGGATCTTCCATCTCACTAAAGCTCTGCGTCTGTTGATAACTCAGATTAAACTAATGAAAATTTGCCTTTTAGGTCTTCTCTAATAATCAGACTCCACCTGTTGCCTTCATTTGCTTTATGAGTCTAGCTTTTTTCTCGTTCACCTTTCTTGCAAGTATCAAAGACTGAAATGTTCAGGAAGATCATAGCTTTAAAAGTGTCCTGCATTAGTAGGCTGCAGCAGGCCTGTGAACAGCCACTTATGCCAGTGCCATTAGCCTCCCCTTCCCAAACAAAACTTAGTATGTAATGTATGAAATCAAGCTGTCTTGTCTCCCTCTTTGCAGGGCAGCATGCATATTTACCCAGTTATTTTTGTGTTGAACACAATACCCTATGGTGTGTGAGATTCAGAAATGCATCTTGTCCTTGTTTAAAGACATTAGAGATGGAGGATAGATGATAAACCTGTCTCAGAATGGAAGTTGTTAGTTCTCTTGTAATTGGTAGCCCCTCTCAATATGCTAGCTGTATTCAAGTCTTATCATCTCTGAATTGAGCAAAGGAATTAAATCCATTAAGCCTGTCTTTACATGGCATCTTTCCTCAGCCCAGAAATCTTTTGGCTCTCAACATTTCTCCTTTAACATCCTAAAATGTATTTTAAATGGAAATTCTAGCATCATTCTTACCAATGTTGCGTGTAGTTATGAAAGAACCACACTCTCTAGCTCACTGTTCTCTCTTGAGCCGTGCAGTGCTTACGTTAATCCTCTCAGACTGATCATCACCCTGCAAAAGGCTCTTCATTTTTTTCTCTTTTATGATTCCTGATTTTTTTATACAATAAACCACTGTATAGCAGTGAAACATGCTGAAAATGATCATATTCCTTTGCCCCTTCCTTCGCTATAGCAATGTGAACCCATTTTCGATAGGATTTTCATAGGGAGCATAGACTTAGTTTTCTTATAGCTACCAAAATATCAAGATGCCTTCACGACCCTTTGTCTTTGCAGCAGGTCTGTTATGTTCAACAGGAGAAAGGACTGGGGGCCTCATCCACATGATATCAGTGTAGTAGTGCTGCTGTGTATAATGTTGTTGCAAGACCAATTTTTTATGTATAAAAAGAATTATGTATAAAAAGAATTTTCTGTGTTTCACCTATTTCTAGTCTATTTAACATTTTAACAGGCACTTTAACAGATCAGCACGACAAAAATTCACAGATACCCAAAAAAGCACTATAAATGGGAATGATATATTTTAATTTTGAAAGTTTATCTGAAGTTCGTTTCAGAAAAATGGTATATTTTCAACCACAAGCAAATCCCAAGAATGTGGTATTTTTAGCAGTGTTCTTGCACATTCTTAGTTCATGTCAACACACTGTGATATCACTGTCATAACTCAAGGTCATACACGGAGGAAGATTAGAGCAGTTAAGTTGGAAAAGGCCTTGCTTACAGGAGATATATATCTATCATGAGAGGACATACAGATTACAAAAGAAGTTTTTTTCTTCAGTGATTGGCAGGAGAGCAACAAATTAGTAAATAAGAAAAAATGAAAATCCTGTCCCTCAGGATTCAGTTGTTCTTGTTTCAGCTGAAGAAAGTTAAAAGTGTAAAAAGAAGTAGGAAAGGTAGGATTTAGATATTTAGCTGATTTTATATAGCCTTGTTTCTAGAGCTTTAACCTTACGTATGCCTGTAGGCTGTTACACAACTGTACCTAGGTAAAAATGTTCTTTTTCAAAAACCTTTTCAAGAAATAGTTTATTTGGATTCCCCACCCCATAATCACACATGATTACAATTACAAATATATTTAATCAGACCGACAGAGGCAGCAATGTGGTGGGTGTTTACTATAGACATTGTGACCAGGAAGATGAAGTGGATGAGGCCTTCCACTGGCAGCTGCAAGAGACCTCATGATCACAGGCCCTGGTCCTTATGGGGGACTTCAACCACCGTGATGTCTGCTGAGTTAATCACACAGTCCAGGCGGTGCCTGCAGAACATTGCAGATAACTTCTTGATGCAGATGGATGATGAGCCAACAAGGGGAGGGGCACTGCTAGACCTGATACTGATGAACAGAGATAGTCTAGTTGGAAATGTGAGGGTTAGTGGCAGTCTTGGATGCAGTGACTGTGAGATATTGGAATTCATGTTCCTGTGAGGAGAAGTTGGGCAAGAAGTAGGATTGCAGCCCTGGACTTCAAGAGAGCCAACTTTGACCTCTTCAGGAGCCACCTTGGAGGAATCCTCTGGGCCAGAGTCCTAGAAGGAAAGGACTCTGGAGAGTTGGCTAATATTCAAGCACCACTTTCTCCAAGCTCAAGATCAGTGCATTCCTACAAGAAAGAGGTAGAGCAAGCAGGGGCAGGAGACTTGTGCAGTTGGGCAAGGAGCTATTACATATACTTACAGAGAAAAAGAGAATGTATGTAATGTGGAAGAAGGGTCAGACCACGTGGGAAAAATATAGGAATATTGTCAGAGAATGCAGGGATGGGGCAAAGAAGACCAAGGCCCATTTGGAATTAGTTAACAAGAGTTAACAAGAGATATCAGGAACAGTGGGAAGGGCTTCTACAAATACATCACCAGCAAGAGGAAGACTTAAGAAAAATGTGAGTCTGTGGGATGCACCCAAGAATGCCGAGGGAAATGGCAAGAGTTGTTGCTCAGCCACTCTCCATCATCTTCAAGAGGTCATGGAGAGTGGAGGAGGTGCCAGAGGACTGTGAAAAACCAGCCTCACTCCAGTCTTCAGAAAGGGCAAGAGGGAAGACCCATGAAATACAGGCTGGTCAGCCTCACCTCCATCCCTGGAAAGTTGGGCAGGGAGGAACCTCATAAGGACAAAAAGGACAAGTGCAGGTCCTAAAGTCCTGCACTGGGCGGGAATAACTCCAAGCACCAGTACAGGTTAGAAGTTGACCTGCTGGAAAGCAGCTGGGGTACTGGTTGACAAGTTAACCATGAGTCAGCAGTGTGCCCTTGGGGACAAGAAGGCCAATGGGATCCTGGCCTGCATCAGAAGGAGTGTTGCCAGCAGGTCAAGGGAGATTCCTACCCATCTCCTCAGCTCTGATGAGGCCGCACCTGGAGTATTGTGTGCAGTTCTGGGCTCCCCAGTACAAGAGGAAACGGTTAATTGGATGCCATGGCTCTTAACAGAGCTGCTTTTCTTTAATTTCAGTGCTAGTTGCTGAGGCTTTGAGAGCCTCAAAAGGGATTTTAGTCTCAATCTCCTTACTTGGAGGCAGTGAGCTGGCAATTAGAGAATTATGCTTCTCATTATTGGCCATAGGTAATTCCATCAAAAGTCTGAATTACAGACTTCCAGACTCCATACTGCTCCTCTTAATACTGTCAGGAGAAGAGATGAGAGTCTGTGAAGAGGTTGTCAAAGTCCCAAGTTGCTCATAAACAATATGCAAATATAATGGAATTTCAACTTCTTTAAAAACAAACAAAAAAAAAACCATAAAAAGGCTTTTTAAAGTGCATTATGATAATATACAATACTCATAATAAAATTTATGACACTGTTTCTTCAATTCTTATATATCCTTCAGTGGAGAGGGTGATCTTTATCTGCAGTTGAATCAAAGCACTGGGTTATATCTAAGACCTTTTTCTTTTGCTATAGACCTCATGTGTAGACCTCATGTAGTGAGTACATCAGACATCCACAAAGAGATGTCAAAGTATTATGATATTATTGCTTCTACCCCTGAATCATATGTTCCTATTTCATTCTAAGCACTTAGCAAACACTTAGACTGTTTGTACAGGAGCACTAAAGGAAGGATTCAGCTGCACAGAGATAAGCAATATATAAAACATACTCCCTTGGCTGATAAAGAAAACATAGGTTTGCTGCTCACCAAGGTGGGCACCATACTTCTATAGAGACCTGGAGCATATCAGGAATGCCAAGTAGCTCTAGAGGAGACGGTGAAGGGCATGGGGACTCAGATGGTGTCTCCTTGATCCTGCTGGTGAAGGGGCAAAGCTTTGGGAGGAGCAAATAGATCCTTTGGGCCACCATCTGGATTCACAGATGGTGTTGTTGACCGGGATTTGACTTTTAGGAACATGGCGTGGCTTCAGTTTTTATCTGACATTGGTCCCAAGCGCCTACAGGGAGGTGATCAAAAAGGTGGAGCCAAGCTCTTTGCAGCATGGTGAGAAAATTAGAAGCAATGGGCATAAATATTTTCACATGAAAGACACTCAAACAGTGTCTCTGGCTGCTATTTCCATCCATGGAGGCTTTCAAGTCCCAGCTGGTCAAAGCCCTGAAAAACCTGATTTGACCCTGCTTTGGGCAAGAGAATACACTAGAGACTTCCTTACAACTAGAGTTGTCCCATGATTCTGTTGGCTGATGAAACAACTCAGTTTTGCCCTAGCTATCCTGCTTCTTTTCCATGAACCTACAGAAACATTTTTCTGAATTGCAGAAATGACAGAAAGGTTGCATGAGAAAAAATACAGACAATAACTGTCAATAAAATATTAAAAAGTATGTTTTGTTTTGTTTTCATATCTAGACCTTATGAGTTAGGCTGATTTCATTTCCAGATCAACTCACTGTCTGTGCTTCCCTCTTTCTAGAAAGTGGTTCCTGTACAGTCTTACTTCATGCAGGTGTTGCAAAATAAATGTGTATTTATGAACAGCTTGCAGTGACTAATGTGGTGGAAAGCCCTTGAGGAAATCAATAATTTTGTAACAGGATTTTAAACAAGTAAAGTGAATAAAGTACAGGATAACATATTTAATAAGGGAGATCAAACCTGCAGTAGGGCAGCTACTCATTAAGACAGCATACTCTGTTTTGTGAGTTGATTTAAATCCTGTAAAATAAATAGTAGGTATGTAATTAAAACTGAATGTCTATACACATATATACACACATGTACAAAGCAGAGGAGATTTAAAACTGAATTGACAGAATTTGCTATATTATCTCATGCCTTAGAATGGCACGTTTGCAATCTTACTGCTTCTTGACAGAAAGGTGCTTTTTTTTTTTTTTTTTTCTCAGTGTCACACCTTTTAAGTGGAGTCTGGTCAAAAAGTATATCATGCCAACTATTCAAAAGAAAAAATAAATAGTAAAATAAAACCCTCAGATTAATTTCACATGGATGCTTAGTGATATATACTCCAGCTAATATTCTGTATTTATGCTCACTGCTTGAGAATAAGCAGCCTGCAAAATACTGCTGCAATTATTACTAGTTTTAGTCATACTGAAATTTTGGTCTTCTGTGGTCCCTTCCAGGTTGCAGTATGCTACAATGCAGTGCAGTACTTCTGTAGCCACTGATGCTGTGAGGATTCAATGCACCTGAAAGATGGATTTTTTTTGCATGTAGTGGGAAACTTCATATAGCGTATATATATCTTTGAGAAAAAAAAAATTATATAGGAAATGGCAAGTCATCAGCATGTATTTTAAAATTTAATGAAATATAGTAAGAGGCGTAAAGCATTTTAAAACACTTGTGAAAAGTCAAAATAAAAGGAACTTTACTCTGTTTCCACAATTTAGTTATTTAATTAAGTTTTTGTGGTTGAGAATTTACACAGGACAGTAAACTTTTTCAGGAATGTGTTGGCAAATCTTCCACCTTGCAAGTCAGACCAGAGGGGAATTGCTTATGTATAAGCTGTGGAAAAAGATCACAGAAATGAATTATTGCTGATAGCCAAATGGCTCAGCTTGTAAAAAAGTAAAAGCAGCATTGTTCTGACTACAAACTAGTGTGAGAATATTTGCAGGGAAACAACATGTGCTTTATGCCTTTGCTAGAGCAGATAATGACTCAGTAGTGCCCATGAATCTTCCAAGAGGACAGGCTTAAACAGTTGAGCATGTCCTAGTTTATATTAGAAATGGGTTCAAGACACTATTGCTTTGAAGCTGTGACTCATTTCCAAGGAAAATAATTCAAACAGTTGTACCCAGTCTTTATCATTGGTCTCCTATGCTTTCACAACAGATCAAAATGTCACTGCCCTTACACGTAGTCCTGATTGGAGTGGTCAAATCAGAAGGGCTCAAAAAGAAAATACCTGAAACATTTCCATTTAACAGGCTTTGAAGGTGACCTGTTATTTTCCCAGGCTTCATGAAAATTGATTGGTATTTATGTCATTTAAAAATATTACCAGTGTTCTTTTAGGCACGGAACAATTATCATATAGGATAATCTTGTATCTTTACATCTTGTAAATGAAATTTTGGAAATTTTAATTCCAATTTTAATAAGAAGGAGTTCACCAAAATGTTGTGAAAGACTGAGTGAAAGCAAAATACTGTCTCCTCTCTTTTCTCCAGAAGTCTGACTACACTGCACCTTGTGATAAGGCTCACCTGGTGGATTAAGCAATCTACTACTTTGCCAAAGTGTTATATGAAAATGTCTGTGATCTGTGATGGGAAGGGACAAATAGCTGTGCCCAGTGCTGCTCAACGCATTTTGGCTGATGGACACAGTCAGATCCAGACACAGAAATTTGTGGGAAGAAGATGGCGTGAGAAGGGCTAAAGCAATGTTTTTTGCATCCTGTTAGACTGTATTTTTCATTAGTGTACTGAAAATTACATTCAAGCCCCCTGTTTCTGTAACATAGTATTACATATTTACATTTTACAGCAGGCCTCCATGCCTGGCAAATTCTCCTTTCAAAGCAGAAAATTCCCAAAGGGCAATATACAAAAAAAAAAAAAAAAAAAAAAAAAAGTCCCTTTAATATGGAAAAGAGTTTCCAAATTCAGTGCCAGACTCACCTAGGAATAGGGAAAGATTTGTTTTTGTGTTCTTCTAAGAAAGAATAATCAAAGGAGCATGTGTATAAGTCACATCAAAGGAAAGGTTTAGCGTTTCTTGAATTTTAAACATTGCGTAAGGTATGAAGGAAGTTCAGAAATGTCTAAACAAAACAAAGAATCCAGCTTTGTTTGTTTTTAAGTGTGGCAAGGAGAAACATATTTTGAAACTAGCCACAAGGCAGTAAAATTGATTTCTGGTTTATCTGGTATAGCTCTGAGTCTCTCACTGAGCTGGGAAATAATTGATTGCTGGAAGCCTTGTAGCAGTAGTTAAAAATTGATAAATGCTAAAGCAGGCACAATGTTTTATAGATTCTCAAGAATTGTGGAGCCTCCATATTTCTTTCTCATCACCAGCTCTAGATCATGAAGGGAAATTTAAAAGATGCTTCATCTTAGTCTTAGTAAATTACATTCAGCAACTCGGAGACCTTTTGCTGCAGGAGACAAAGGAAAGCCTGTAGGTATACACTATCAAGTAGTGATTTACAAAGCCAGCTGAGCCATTTTCAGGTCAAAATAGTGTTTCAGATTAACTGATTTGATTAAATTCAAACTCAACAGAATGCCTACGCCCATAGCCAGCATTTGTTAAATCAATGTGTAGAAAATGTATTGTCATGAATAAGTACAATCTTATCCTGTAAAATAAAATGTTAAAATGCAGGATGTAGTAAAGAAACACTGAAAGTTTTCAAAAAGACAAATTTTCAGTTATGTTTATAGGAGACTGAGTTTTTAAAAGTTGTCTATTGACCTTTATGCCATTATAACGTCTTTATTAAAATATAGATAGCCCTCTATCCAGTTCTCTTCTGGATGCTTCAAGTACCGTCAGCAGGAGGAACAAGTCAAAAAGATGCCCAGGTGGTAATTTTCTTTCCTAGTAATATACAGAAGCCATGTTGTAAAGAGAAAGAGAGAGTGAAATTCTTCTCTTCTTGGTATTCATGAGTTATCTGCTCTGCAAATAATTTAAGAAGAAAGATATTCAGATTAAACTTACTTATCTGGTGGTCTATGAGACAGCATCAACAGAAAGATAATTTATATAGAGAATCTAGCCTGTATATGATATATGGGAAATAACTGTTAGCATCTTGCATAGTCCACGTAAGAAATCTAGGCCACAACTAGGAAACAACATAACTTTATACATCATGGCTTAGAGCTGTGATTTTAAAATTATATTTTATTTGAACAGTGACAGTGACTTTGAATTGCAGAACTTTAAGAGAGTCTACCAACAAAAACTGTAAAATCGACTTTCACTTCATGAGTACAGAGTCAAACTAGAACTAGATGAGAAATAAACCACAATTAACTTCTTTGTTTAAAAAAGTTAGCTATATGCACAGTAGTGTGAATTATCATAGCATAATAATGCATTTTTCGTATGAGATTAATAAATGTTTATCTTAATGCTGTAGCTATGCTTCATTGAAATACAAAATCTGTAACTAAGGACTTAAGTGAGAATAATACTAAATCAAATTTCAGTGTTAGTTCCCTCACCAAAAAAAAAAAAAAAAAGAGATACAACAGGCAATAAAGCTCAAACTCTGACTTTTACTTCTTCTCCATATATTTAGAGGTAGGACATGAATCATTTATTTGCTGGCTGTATTGCTTAGCAAAAAAAAAAAAAAAATGTTTCTCAAAAGTCAGCAAATCAGTATTTACCTTCAATGTAGCTGGCAACATCTGTGATCAAACAGTGTTTTCCATTTGCTGATCAATGAGAAGGCAATTAGCACCAGAAAAAAATGTATATTCGTAAAAATCATTTTTTTTAAAAGGCCACAGGCTTTCTTCCAGTTGGAGTACCTTCTGCACAAGAGGCCATACGTTTCATACTGCACTGCAGCAAACCCATTTGCCTTAGGAAGATGGGAGGTTTTTTTTTCTTTTTTTCTTGTCAG
>JAVCKT010023703.1:10510-33349 GCA_032273925.1 Rhynchotus rufescens
CTCCGCCGCCGCCCGCGCGCTCGCCCGCTCGCTGGGCCCCGCACAACCGGAGCGCCGCTCGCCCGCGCCGGCCCGCGCGCCTGCCCCGCCGCGCCAGCCCCAGCCCCAGTCCCGCTGGGACACCTCGGAGCAATAGACCCGCCGGGAATGATGGGGGGGAATTTAACAATTCAAGCACTGGATCAAACTTAGAGCCGGTTTTGTTCGCGGTACCTGGGAAAGGTCACCTTGCCTTGCTGGAGAAGACGCAAACTCTTGGCTCCGCTGCCCGAGCTTCCACGGCTCCTCCTCGCGTTTCTGGATGCTCGGAGCTAGTGAGGCTGTCTAGCTGTCCAGACGAGTATCCTCATGGTAGATGAGAAGGGAAAGAACATGAAATGTCTCACCTTCTTCTTGATGCTTCCAGAGACGGTCAAGAACAGGTCCAAGAAGAGCTCTAAGAAGGGGAACGGCAGCAACAGCAGCAGCAGCAAATTGCCTCCGGTTTGCTATGAGATCATTACCTTGAAGACCAAAAAGAAGAAGAAGATGGCTGCTGATATTTTTCCCCGAAAGAAGCCGGCCAACACGAATACAACTGCTGTTCAGCAGTACCACCAGCAAAACCTCAATAACAACAACACGATCCCAGCACCTAACTGGCAAGGACTTTACCCCACCATCAGGGAGAGGTAAGTTCAGGACGGTTTATTTTTGCTGTTTAGACTGAGGGATGAACAGTGTCAAAACGTTTGTCGTGCTTACATTAGTTTTTAATTTATGTACTGAATAAAGCACAGTTCTTTTATTTTGCATTAAGCAAATGTTTCAGTAATGGAAAACATTTAAAGTCAGTTTTTCAAACTGCAGTTGTTTGTCCTGAGTAAATAAAAATGTTGCTGCAAGCTGCAACATAGCAGTAGAGATTTGCTCTTAGGTGTCAGTGGAGGTTTGTGGTGATACAGGCTGTTCTTTTTGATTTTTCACTTTCAGAAAAGTTTTCATAAGTTTATTATTATTATTCCCTCAACCTTGTTTTCCCCCCAGTATATATGTCTGGTGATGTGTAAAGTAGTTTAAAGCAACGTGTGAGCTGCTTTCCTTTCCCCCAACGTGCAACTTCATGGCATTTAGGGCTTCCGTCGCCGGGGCTGGGGGCAAGCGTGGGATCGCTGGGCACCCGGAGCTAACTCCCTGCCTCTGCCTGTAGAAATGCCGTGATGTTCAACAACGATTTGATGGCCGATGTTCACTTCGTGGTGGGGCCACCAGGTGGGACGCAGCGGCTGCCGGGACACAAAGTAAGGAGAGGAGGAGCGGCCCTCGCGGGGAGGGTGGCCGGGGAGCTCCCGCGGCGGCGCCGCCCGGGGCAGACCCGTGCCGTGTGTTAAACAGCTGCCTTCATTGAAACCCTGTCCTTTACCCTCCTCTGTGTGTCCAGTTAAATATTATATTTGTCACGATAAGACCCTCGCTGTAAAGCTAAGAATACCGCTTGCCCGGTTGGTTAATATTACTCCTGAAGTTGCACTCGAAATAAGGAACTTCTGTAAAAGATGCCAGCTTTTTCCAGTAGCTAGTGCATGTGTGCCCAGGAGAGGTAAAGGCAAAGAAAATATATGCTGTTTTGTTCCTAAATTTGACTTTCTCCTGCAAGCGTGTGAGTTGGTGAAGCCCGCACATTCAGAGTGGCTCTCCCACGTTGTTTTTATTGGCAGTGCTTTCAGTTTAGAGCATGAAATAAGATTTCCCCTCTCTCGACAGTATGTCCTTGCTGTTGGGAGCTCCGTATTCCATGCAATGTTTTACGGAGAGCTCGCTGAGGACAAAGATGAGATCCGTATACCAGATGTTGAGCCTGCTGCTTTTCTCGCTATGCTGAAGTAAGCATCATTCATCTGCTAGATATGTGTTTTCTTTATGATGTGTACACTGATATTCACACTGCTAATGTCACAGTTAAAGTATTAGATGAATATATGACAGGAAGGAGCTGTTTAAAAATGTTTTTTCCTTTTGTGCTTTAAGTATTTCAAACTTTCATTTTTGCCTCTTTTTGGGTTCCCCTTCTAACTCTGAGGCACACACATATTAGTTAATGTAGGCTGTTATAAATAATGACTTTGACAGGGGATCTTTGGGCACATTGTATACTGTAATGCCTATTGATTTGATTTGTCACTACACATGTTACACAAAGGAATGGAGGCACTAAAAAGAATTGTCAGCTGTAACAAAAAAACCTGCTGTACTTTGCAAGCATAGTGAAAAGTTTAAAAAAAAAAATTAGAATGGCTGAGTTTATGTTTTGACATAGTTCTAGCTCTTTCGTAAACTTGCTGTATGTAGAACTTAGAAAAATGATCCTAAATTATCGAATACAGACTCTGAAGGTTAAATTTCTGCTCACGTATCATATTGATGTGTTTGGGAAGTGATAAAGAGGCTATTTAAATGATTGGGGTTTTATTTGACTAATGGAAGACAGACAGTTTACATAATCATTATTTTTCTGTGTATTTTATTTCTTCCCACAGGCTGAATAAGAACAGCTCTCTTTTTTTTCCCCCCTAAGCAAACTCAGTGAAACAGTTTCCCTGCTGAATTACCCTTGAATGTTATCTAGAAACTCCAATTTTTAGAGTGAAATTCTCTGTTGCAGGAATGCTGTGGCTTTGGAGATTTTCTCTCTCCAGCTTTAGCAACCATCATTGCATTCAACATATACATCAGAAGTGATAGTAACCTTTTAATATACTGCCTGTTTTATTCCATGTGCTGCTGTAATCCCTAGCTAAGAACTTAATGCACTTCATAGGCTGTTTTGCCTCACTCACGACTGGAATACCTTTTCTCCTGTGTGTTGCAGGGCCTCTGTAGATGAATGTTCACAGTTGCACATGGAGTTTGTAGCACAGAGTTTTTAGGGGTTAGCGTGGGCATCAGAAATGCTTTGGACAGCGGCTGCCAGGGAAGCTCAACTTGCCCTGCTGTTGTATAGGTCTGGAATTTAAAGTTAAGATAGAGTATTGGGTAGGTAGGTGCAGTACAGATGCCCATTTGGGGCCTTTCTTCTTTTGCAGGTGCTTTTTGCACTGCTTTTTGCAGTGCTCCTTTTCCAGAACCACGGAGTTCCTTGTCCTTAGAGCTTTTGTTTGAAACAAGCCGCCAACTTTGTGTCTTTGTGGCTGCTGAGACAACCTTGGCGGTGCTGCAGTGCGCACGGGGGCCTGCGGATGGCAGGGCTGCCCGCAGCCGCGGGGAGGGATGCAGTGCAGCATTCCCTGCATCCCGGTGCATGTGCTGCACTGGGTGGAGCTTGGCGAGGAGCTCCCGCCCCATCCCTGCTCCCAACCCGCCGCAAATCCTCCCCTCTGCTCCTTGCAGGGGCTGCAGCCGCTGGGAAGCGGAAGGCTGGGAACACAGAGGCTGGAAAGGAAAAGGCTTTGAGCTATCCCAAAGTAGCCCTCCTCTTTGGGGAGACTTCTGTTTAGTCAGGAGAGGTGCAGTGTAGTCTTCGTGAGCAAATACATTCAATTATTCTTATTTGTTGTTGATGGACGATGAATTCTTATGCTCTAAATGTTATTTGTCTTCAGCTGTGTGGTGGGCACACTGATGACAAATATGAGTCTCAAAGTATTGCTACATATAACATATTTAATATAGTCCCCACTGATAGACACTAGTTCTTCCTCCTGTAAAACTGATTTGGCTGTTCCCTACAGTTTCAAAAACAGGGTTAAGGGATTGTTAAATTCATGCTCTCATGCACTGAATTCTTGCATTTGAAGTGTTGTATCCTGTCTTCATTATGACTGTTAACATGAGAACCATGATTCCATTTTAACCCAGGATGGAGCATATCATCAAATCCTGTATTCTGACAACCAGAAAGGTTGAAACTGGAATATTGGCAGTTGTAGTCCAGGATCAAGGTGCATGGGCAGAATGAGAAGCGAGGAATATTGCAGACAGCCGATCTGTGCTGTCCGTGTCTGTTGTGATTCGGTGATGTTAGTTCTTCACTTTCACAAACATTAGCAACTATTATACTACTAAGATTTGAAACAGGCATCCTCATTTTCTGCTTTATTAACAGGCAAAGAGAAGTAATGAGAAGAGAGAAGAGAGTTGGAATCATGAAAGGGATTGAATTAAAATATGGAACACTTTTGGGGCTGTAAAGCCTGTAACCTGTGATCTATACGTGTCATCCTTGTTGGTACAAATAGCCCAGCTGAAACCAAGGAAGGAAGGCAGGAAGAGCTGAGCCTGTGTCAGCCTTCTTCCTCTCTGCAACCACTTACATTTCAATGTACTGCTTGGGCAGGATCTGCTCTAAGCCTGTTTTCAAAACACGACTTGAGGAAGAGCATTCTTGCCAGTTTATTGTAACCATAGATCCAATTTTACCAGAATTTATTCTACCTTAGAAATTATAACTGCTCTTAGTATTTTACTCGTTGCTATCATTTTCATCACTAACTAGAAATCAGGTTGCAGGTCAGAATATCAGTGAGTCACACTCTGCCTGCAAAAATATAAATGAAGATATTTAAAGATATAGTAAGATCAGTGTAAGTATTAATTCCCTTTTATAGCATTTATTCAGCTCTGTGAAAATGTCTTGTGTTGACAAACGTGCTAACTGGAACATTTTAATTAGTACTGGGTTCCATTTAACTTCAGTTTTACTGGAGAAAGTCGCAGTGATCAGCCATAAACATCAAGACTTCTTTATTCATATGAAGAGTAAAATTGTGTCTAATGTGGTTTTACCACACTGCATTTACCAGCTGCAAATGGGGCCCCGAAGCATGAGTTATTAAAAAAACAAACTCTACGTTTCTTCATTCCCCTATGAGCAATGAATCTCAGCAGTTTAGTCACATAAATAGCATTTAACTTTCATCTCTTCCACCACACTAGCCTAGCAGTAAAGCCTTTTTTTCCCCCTTATGCACTGAGACTGTGAATAAAAGCTCTGTTATCAGAGCTGGGATGTTGTAAGCGTTAATAGAGACACAGGATTCTTATTTTCAGGTTTGCTTTTCCTGTGGGTTTCACCGTCCTGTGACAAAACCGTGTAGTCATAAAATATGAAGGTGGGCAGCAGCTGATGTGCTCGGATAGCGTTTCCCTTCTGAGAGCCTGCTTGGCAGTCTCAGTAAACCCTCACAGTTCGGCACCACGGGACGGGCAGAGCTCGTCCCCTCGCTCCAGGCTGGTCGCTGCCCGCTCAGGAGGCTGCTCTGGGGAGGGTGTCCTGCCTTAGGCATGGTGGGTACTGGAGGAAGGCAGAGCCGGAGGCGGCTCCGGTTTGGGAATGGAACCAGCATCTGTGCGGCAGGAGCCTGAAATGTAAAATCTTGCTTGTTGTAACCTGTTGACTTCCGAGGGCTTATGTCAACGGTGGATTTGGCCTGTACCTTCCTTATGAATTCAATGGATATTCTCCAAGGGCATTGCTTAGTTCTGGTGTGGAGTCACTTAGGAATTCCTTGTTTCCCGTTTTCAGATGTTGTTGACAGATGGTGCTCTTGGCATTCCGCAGCGGTGCTACCCACGTGTGTTGTGTTTCAGGTACATTTACTGTGACGAAATCGACCTGGCTGCGGACACGGTGCTGGCCACGCTCTACGCTGCCAAGAAGTACATCGTCCCTCACCTCGCCCGCGCCTGCGTCACCTTCCTGGAGACCAGCCTGAGCGCCAAGAACGCCTGCGTGCTGCTCTCCCAGAGCTGCCTCTTCGAGGAGCCCGACCTGACGCAGCGCTGCTGGGAGGTCATTGATGCCCAGGCCGAGCTGGCTTTGAAATCCGAGGGGTTCTGCGACATCGACTTCCAGACGCTGGAAAGCATCCTCCGAAGGGAGACTCTGAATGCCAAAGAACTCGTCGTTTTCGAGGCGGCTCTGAGCTGGGCCGAGGTGGAGTGCCAGCGGCAGGAGCTGACGGCCACCATCGAGAACAAGCGCAAGGTGCTGGGCAAGGCCCTCTACCTGATCCGCATCCCCACCATGGCGCTCGACGACTTCGCCAACGGCGCCGCGCAGTCGGGCATCCTGACCCTCAACGAGACCAACGACATCTTCCTCTGGTACACGGCGGCCAAGAAGCCGGAGCTGCAGTTCGTGAGCAAGCCCCGGAAGGGCCTCGTGCCGCAGCGGTGCCACCGCTTCCAGTCCTGCGCCTACCGCAGCAACCAGTGGCGCTACCGGGGCCGCTGCGACAGCATCCAGTTTGCTGTGGACAAGAGGGTGTTCATCGCCGGCTTCGGCCTCTACGGCTCCAGCTGCGGCTCGGCCGAGTACAGCGCCAAGATCGAACTCAAGCGGCAAGGAGTCATCCTGGGCCAGAACCTGAGCAAATATTTCTCGGACGGTTCTAGTAACACTTTCCCCGTGTGGTTCGAGTACCCGGTGCAGATCGAGCCTGACACCTTTTACACGGCGAGCGTGATTCTGGACGGTAACGAGCTGAGTTATTTCGGGCAAGAAGGGATGACAGAGGTGCAGTGTGGCAAAGTGACGGTTCAGTTCCAGTGCTCCTCGGACAGTACCAATGGCACTGGCGTGCAGGGCGGGCAGATTCCCGAGCTCATATTTTATGCTTGAGCAAAACTGTGTGCGGAGAAGCAGCTTTTTGCGACGAGGAGCCTCTCTGGTTCAGACTTCCCAATGCTTAGCTCTTTACCTGCAGATATGTGAGCAGTACAGGTAATATGTAACTAAACGCTGTGGACAAGCTCCTGGCTTGCTGTACTTGTAGCAGTGTTGGTGAAAAAATTTACGTGTAATATTTAACTCTAAACTAGAACTCCTTGGAACAGGCAGGTTTTCAAGCTTTGTGAGAAGCGTGTTCCTGTCTGGCGGTGATGCCGACCCTCCTTTGCTGATGCAATGGTCAGATGATGCCGTGGGTTCTAGGGCTCCTTACACTAAACATTGTCTTCAGTGATCAGTTTTTCTTCATCCCTGACTGCCTGTTTGTCAGTATTTTAGTGAGAGAGTGCAAGAATATGGAAAGCCTTGTTTCACAGCTCTCTTCTGTCTGCTCTTCAGACTTAAGAGACCCTAACAAGCTTGATCACTCGTTATCCTGGCAGCTGAAAGCAGCACCTCAGCAGTAAGTAGACAGAAATGCAGCTCATGCCTTCCCCAAGCGAGATCCTCCCCTGGCCGGCTGCTCGGGAGAGCTGCGGGAGGAGAGGGCGAGAAGCGAGCGGCTCCCGGGAGCTGCACAGCTCGCCGACCCGCTGCGTGCACTGGCAGGGGAGAGCTGCGCCCGGCCGCTTCCCCGCACATTCACGCGCTAGGAATTCCACCTGGGAGGCAGCGATGTCCATGCATATGCACAGACTATGTAAGAAGCTTTTAGCTTTTACACTTTTGCTCCCATGACCTAATTTTGCTGTATTTAGTTTGAGTAACTATTTAAATCCAAGACAGGATAGCTTTGTTTTTTTTTTCTTCTGAGTCTTTTTTTCTTCTCTGAAACATTTTAGGTGCAGATTGTAGAGGAGTGAAAGAATGTACTGACTTGGGCGGGCTTTTTTTCCATAAAATGAAATGTCTTCTTTTTATAACTATACATAATCAATGGGAGGGTAGACAAAGGTGAGAAAATCCCCATGTAGGGTCAGATCTGATGACATGCACTAAATGCAGTAACAATGAGGAGCAGAGAGTCTTCTCCAATATATTGCTGTTGAATCTCTTTCCTGTGGTTAAACATCAGTCGGAGGATTGTGTCACAAAACCTTTACCTGAATTCTTATCCAAGCTTCATGTCATGTGTCTCTGTCATTTATGGAAATGTATTATGGGATCATGGCTTTCTATCAGGGAAGGAATCAGTATAAATAAGAGATACAGGTACTATTCAAATTGAGAGAGTTGCCACTAAAGGGACACGAGCTCTTGCAGTGCGTCGCGTTCCTGTCGTCTCCCAAATGGGTTCTGTTTGTGTGTGGGTGTTAAAGAAATGCGAGGACCAAATGAATCTTTAGATGCATCGAAGACTAATGTTATATCAGCACATTAATGTAGCATAACCCTCAATTCACTCGTCAGTTTTTGGTATAGATTTTATTTTCCCCATGTGATTTCTTACCAGCTTAATACTATTATTCTAAGTGTTTCCTGGCTGTATGGCCTTTGGCCATCTTCAAATGCCAATACATCTTTGCAGTGTCCAAAGTACAGTCTGAAGCAAGGAAAACTGGAGCATAGACATCAAATATTTCAGGGCAAAAGCCCAGATCTTCTCTCTAGGTAATGACAGGAGAGCCAAGTGAAAAACCGCGCTGCAGAATCCATGCTCTTCACCCATCTTCGTGTTAATTTTTTAATAAAAATATATGTGCGTGTGTGTGCGCACACATGCGTGTGTGTATGTGTGTGTATATATATATATATAAAATATATATAAAGCAAATTAACATTCTTTCTGAAAACACTCTTAAAATATATAGCTTTTTTTATATATATAACAGATGTACATAAAGCAGGCTGCTAGTGAAATCTAAACAGAATGCTGCATGGAAAACTCCCAGAGAGAGACTTAAAAAAACAAAAAGCCCTCCAGTTAATTATATTTAGATCTGCAGCCAAAAATAACCAGGCTATAATTATATGGACTGGAGAAAGAGATGCTGAAGAGACTGCAGCAGGAACTGCAGGACTGTTGTGAGAAAATGGGCGTCTGCTTGTAGGCACTGTCTGAGCAGCAGTTCTGCTTATGTGAAATACATTTGAAGGCCACGTGAGACACTAATCGATGGGTTAAGTTCCCTTATAGCAGTTGGCAGGGATCGGTCTGATTGCTGCTCGGAGTGATGGCAAGTTGCTCGCAGTCGCAGGCTGCTTTCTGAGTCCCTTTGGAACAAACGAGGTGCCTCAGCTGGTGGGACAGATCGGAGTGCTCTACTGGGATAAATACCCTCTGATTCTCACTTTTATTTATTTGTTGGGTTTTACTTATCTGCAAATAAAGGTGAGCGCTCTCCTGCATTAAGGGCTGGAACAGATAGTTAGATCAGAATTCTGTATAGCTGTAATAATGTAGACAATTAGCTGTTAATTATGATTTTTGTTTGCTACCTTTGTTACGTTTTTCCAACAAAGTAGGGTGAGAGCTACCTCTAGCTTAATTCCCCCGAGCCTGTTGCAGGCTCTGAGAGCTGCTGCCTGCGTTGCGAGGTTTTGGGCTGCATTCCTGGACCCGGGCGCTCTCTGCCCATCCCGACAAAGCAGCTCGGTGCTGCGGACAGGCACCCCTGAAGCAGCTGGGGCTGCCGCCAGGCCCCTTAGGACGTCCTGCTAAGAGAGAAACGGGTCTCTCAGGGTGCAGCGTTCGCTTTTGCGAAGCGTTTGCTCAGCAGCTTTTGCTAAGCGTTTGCTTCGTGGTCGTGTCCAGCTTTGAGCACGGTGACCGGTGTCTGCGAGCACTGGCCTCACGAGTGCAATGGAATGGAGCAGAGTGTTGGACATGCCCCTGGAGATGCTCTTTCAGCTGTACCTGGGCCATCTTTGCTACTCCTAGGCTGGATTTTGCTGGTGAGGGGGTCTCTGTTAGAGAGGATAATGTAATATACTTTCTGCATATCGAAACCAGTATTTAAGTAAACATTCTCATTTCCACATACTTATTGCACTGATTTGTTTTTTATTTTTATTTTTTTGGTTTTTTTTGGTGGTAAATTCTGGTAACTTCAGGTCACGGCACCCATTTGTGCTGGAGCAGTGTTCGACCTTAGCAGACTGACGGCGTTCTTTATAAAGGACAGATGTATAAATAAGAAGTACCTCATGTTGAATGTTATTGTACTGTACCTTTAATGTCACAGTGCAGATCTTGTTGGACTCATGAATGTGTATAACCACATTAAACATGCAAATAAAACTGTTTCTTAAATGGTGGTTTCCTGTGGTATCTTTGAAGCTTGAGTTGTGAAAGCCTTTATTTAGCTCCCTCTTTTCCATTGCTGTATGCTGATATGTTGAGCTTATGTATTCGGAGATCTCTGGATCCCCAGAGAAGTGAAAGTCTAAGGGAGAAACAAAGAAGAACAATGAAAATGTTAATCGGTTACACTGCAAGGAGGTTGATGATTAAGCCAACAAGCTGGAGTGAATGAATCATTTACGTGCTTCATTAAAGACCTTGTCTATAGCATTAATATTTTTAGGTGTGGGCAGATGAAAGGGGAGGGTCTCGTGTTTACCCTGGCTCCAGACAACTGCCATGGGAAGGACCACGGTTTCCAGCCTTTGAAGTGTCAGAAGAAAGAAGGGCTGGTGCCAAAGGTTGTTCTCTGCTGAAAAGTTAATTATGGAATATTAATCAAAATTCTGACTTAACAACAATTTCTCTTCTAGGAGGTTTAAGTGTTCCTGTTAAATACTAACACTGTCTTGAAACCAAAGCCTACTTTAAGTTGTCTATCTCCAGCACGTTCCGGGTTTACCCGGCCAATGCTACAAAATGTTGGAGCCACCTCCTGGCTTGGATTGAGAGGAGTCCTCCAGCCCACCAGTGCTGCACAAACTCCACAATTATTTTCTCACCAAGCCTTTCCTATAAAGTGAAGCCCCAGCCCAGCTGAAATCGGTAAGACTTGTCCTATTAACCTTATTAAACCTGAGGTTTTCCTTTGCGGCATTGTGATTATTCCCTAAAAACAACACAGAATGGGCATGCACACACACACACACACACACACACACACCAAGTTATTTCTGTCATCACACAGTAATGTGACTATCTAAAACACAAGTAGAAACCTTTCTAGTAAATCTTAACCAAAATTCTTGCTCAGTGGGAGATTTTTTATCTGTCTCCAAGGCTTTTCTAGTTTCAATTACTAATAAGAAATATTTTATCCTCAGCCATAAATCTCAAGGCAGAACAATAAATCTGTATGAGTTTTTATGTAGATTTTTACACCCCGTGTTTTGGAATTGACAGCACACAGGACACGTGCTACAGATAAAGTATTTTTCAAATTAGAAGGTGCATGTAAATCACAGATGGCCTCTTCTGAACGAAGGAGAAATAAAACCAGCTATTTTGCTTGAAGCCAGTGTTACTTTCAAAGAGCTTCCTGAAGTTTGCTGCACTTGGGTAGCATCAGAAACGCGGTAGTATTAAGCCTTTAATTGCAACATATTAAAATTACCTTTCCGGTTGCTTTCTATAGACAGCGGGACCACAGCTGGCCTTTGGGAGACCTCCCTCTTGGCCCGGCGGGGTCTGAACAGATTCTGGCAAACGCCGTTTCCTGGATGCCGTTGGAAAGCTCCGTCCTCACGGGAAGTGCTGCTCAGGGATCATCAGCGTCTGAAGAACAACTGCAGCAGCTTCCTGTGCTAGCAGCAAGCCAGGACTGGCGCGAGGAGGTTTCCTCCCTGCAGTGCCATGGGTAGGTACAAGGGAGGCGCTTCCATCCCCCCGAGGGGGAGGCTCCTGGCAGCTGTTTAGCTCGTGGAGCATCTTAGCAGCTGTGGAAGGCCTGAAATGCCGTCGGATGCCCGGGAGGATGCGGGGCTCTTGCAGGTAGGCAGCTCTCGTGAGCTGAACGACGGGCATCCTGTGTCGTAGCTCCCTTGCACCCCACTGCTGCTCTGAGAAGGTCTCCTGCTCTCCTCGACTGCTTCTTCTGCTCAGGTCGGAGGTCCTGATGGGAAGGACTGACTGGTGAGGGTGGGACATGCCAGCAAGGATGACAAGCTGCCTGCACCCAGTCCTATGGGCGCCGAGGCCAGTGTGGCAGGAGGAAAGCAGGACAGCCATGCGTCTATACGTATATATTTTAACATTCCCTACCCCGGTTCCTCCAGGCAATTGTACTAAGGAGGAAAAGCTAACAGCGTTTGTTTGCTTATTTTTGCAGAGCTCGAGGACTGGGATTCTGCGAAGGTTAATTCAATCTCTAAAATGTGAACAGTGCCAGCGGCCTCAGGGGCGGCGGTGGGAGACAGGCAGGGCTCGTCTACCTTAAAACTGCACATGAAAACAGGTGCTTTCTCTTCTAATGCCTTGTGCTTGGGAAGGTGCAATGCCATGAAATAGCCTCCTGCAGAGATGGAACTTGACATGCTTGCGGGCTTTCTGCGGGGAGACTTTTGGGTATAAAAACAATAAAAGGAATTATATTTAAAGTGCAAATAGTAAATAGTGTGGATCTTGAAGACTGAGACATGGGGATAGCGTGGCTTAGAGGCACTGCTAGATGCCTGAGGTGCAACATGTTCTTACTTTTCTCCCTGCTCATCGGGACACACAAGTGGTGGTACCTGCATCGGACACCATTAGAGCCCCAGAACGAGCAATGCAGGGGAGAGAGGAACAAAGGTCAGAGATTTGGCATATGGAGGGGAAAAATCTAAGTGGAAATAACAGGTCTCATCAGGCATGGATGGCAGATAGTAAATTGGCTTCAGGAGAGCTGTTCAGGCATCATGGGAAGCACATCACCAGGCATAAGGTGAGAGTCAACTACTTAGATAGAAGAGTTGCTCATGCTTGAAACCTGCTTTGACCCTGCAAGGCGAGAAGTTGTTTTGCTGCCTTAGAGACCCTATGCATTTTTTGTCTTTTTTTTCCCTCAGTTCTTCATACAGTACTTTCTTTACAAAATGTGCCACATAAGCAATTTTTCCTCCTCAGTGCCGGAGTTGGAGCAAGCTGGGCGACCCTGCTAGGAAAGCAATTTTCAAATGCAGCCCGTGATTGTCAGTGTGAGGTTAGTAGGTGTTTTACAACATCCAGCACTGTCCTCACCCCTCACAGATGATGGCAAGGAGCGGGTCCCAAATACTGAGACCTACTGGATGCCTCTCCTTTGGGTTAGCAGAGACACACAAGGTGGCCTTGGAGAGTCCTGTGGTTTGTGTGTCACCGTTCTGCCTGCTGAGGGGGAGCGGATGGTCCCCGACACTGGAGACCTGACAATGTTTTGAGCAAATATGAGCTGACTGTGAACTCCTAATGGGGCTGCATTTGCCTGCATTTCTGAACTGGTGTGAGGAGCTTGACGGATCACTGAGGAGCAGCCAGAGATGCCGGGAAGTTGAGTCCTGTTTTAAAAGGAAATAAAAAAAAAGACATCCACATTAAGGGAAAAAAAATCTGCTAACCTTGCCTTCTGCCACTAGTCACGGTGCTGAAGGACTGTGTAGATGATTGCTCTTGGGCCAACTAGTTACAGGAATGAATTACCACAGAAGGCCGGGATGAGGCTTTTCCATGGTCATTATCAGACCCGGTTTCTCATCAATACATGGCTTTATTGGAGGAAAAAGCTCAAAATTGCTGGGCTTTGATTGCTGAAGGGGAAGCTCTTAAGTGCTTCCTGCTGCTCCCTCGCTTTGTGCTAACCCTCACTGGCCCTGTTAAATTGATGTCGTGGTTCCCAAGCACTGCCCACAAATCACTCTTCCCCTGCTAATACCGCAAACATTTGCACATGTCAGGAATGGGGGTGGCGAAACAGTAAATCTCAAACCAGTAAAGAGCTCAAAGCTTTTCCCTGGTGATCTGGGTGTTGCTTTTGTTTTTTTCTCCCACCAACACTTCAAGATATTTAGTTGTTAGCCTTAGTTAAAAGCACAGATCCTCATGTTTACATTGAGAAAGCCTTCACGGGAGGACTGTGCCCACGTTGTTCTGCGTGATAACTGATGTTTTGGGGACAACCAGGAGAAAACCCGAACGCTGACAGGGTTGCAGCTGCCTAAACCCCAGTAGTCTCTGTGGGGCTGGGATGGAGAGGAGGAAAGCAAAGCTCTGGTTTCCCAGGACAGCAATCCTAGGAAATGGGGCAGTCGGGAAGCTCCTTGGCCTGGAGAGACAGCGCTGTCACCCCAAGATTTCCAGCACTCTCAAACGTTGCTAGACTGAAGGAAGTTCATTGAAAATCGGGATGGAAGCGGCCTCGCTGTGGAGCCTCTGTGACACCTCTGCCATCCTCACCTGCCTCAGTTCCAGTAGTGCTACGAAAATGAAACACCAGACAAAAAGGTGAATACAAGTGTAAAATACCCCCGAAGCAAACATGTTACTGGCTTTTAAAACAAGGTGATTTAAATAATGTAAAAATATATTACAGATATAGAATCTCTGCAGGTTTATGTTTAAAGATGAATTAATGCAAATACCACAGGTTTATCCTGCCGAATTCCCTTGAGAGGATTCACCGGGGAAGTAATTTGTTTCTTTTTAAATAAGACTGTAAGCTTTGAAGTTGGTGAGTTTTCTGTCCCTGCAAGTAGCCCTTTTAATCCATCAAATCTAAGTCGGAGCGAGCTGCTAAATGCAAGTTGGTCCGTGCATTATTTAGAGCTCTGGCTAGAACAGATTTTCCACAAGCTACCAGCCAGCAATGCGAAGGACACTGGAAAAGGCATGGAGAATTTCTGGATTAATTTTTTATCAGTTATTAATGATACACAGACAGCCCTGCAGAGAGTGTGTCATGAAAAGGGCCTCCATTATGGTGGTTTTTTTTGTTATTTATTTTTTTTTATTAATGATTACTACAAGGCTAAGGGCTCTCATCAATTACCTGGTGCCGGCAGTGGGTGAGGATGATTTCAGGGAGGACTTGTTGCTGGAAAAGCCCCTGAGAGCAGCTCTTTTCCATGCTGCAAGCCCCATTGGGATGAGGATGTTCACACACTCCTGCCCCACCAGTGTGACTCAGTGCTGCCTTGGTTGTGCCCGTGCTGGGGCTTGTGGGGCTGCGCTGCGAGGGGGCTGGGGAAACGACCGAGTTTTGCCCTCAGCTTGGAGCATTTTGGTGATTTGTTGTGTGGGGCTCCCCTGCAGACAGTTTTGTGGCACAAGGGCAGGCGATGAGTTGTGACCAGCGGGACACTGTCCCTTACAGGTAGTATTTCCAATACAGGGCATTTTAAAAACTGCTCTCTGAAACTGCAAGGCTGGATTTCATGGTAGGACCCTCTTTAATCACAGGATTGTTCTTCAGACCCCACTTTTTCTGCTTTTTACTTGTAAACGAGACTCAGCTATCAGATGGCAGAGCTGCCCTGAGCCACATTACACCAGGACCACCCAGCATCGGTTTTTCAGCCTGGAGACACCATCAGCCTTTGGGGATCAGCTGCAAGGAAAATCCCTCCGGCACAAGTGGCCTATGGAGCAATTTGGGGAGGTCAGTGGACATCTGACGACAGCTCAGAGCAAGAGCTGGGGGAAAATATAAACTGCTTGCTGCAACTGGGCTTGCACTGGAATCTACTGATGCAGAATCCATAGCCAACATGACTTAATTGCTCCTAATCATTTCCTATAGAAACCCTGGCTTCTCCCTGCTTCCCTGGTGGCTTCTATTCAGCAGCTATGGATTTACATAGCAAACCATGTTAGCTGAGCAGACTCAGTGCTACAAAACAGTGAATTGAATACTGTGGAAGTTTTTAAAATGCTGCTGGTTTATACTGACTTAAACCTGTGCTGGTTTATAGGCTACGCTGAATCATCTTATTAGCACCTGTGTGCGAGGGAGAAGTTCTACAAATGGAGACAGGAGGCACAGAGCATCTGAGACACTCCTGGGAATGATTCAGTACACAGCGCAATCCCAGTCACAGGAAAGCACTCGCCTTTTCATTTTCCTTGTATCAAGTGCTCCATCTCAAATTAGTTTTCCCGCCGTGCCACAGAATTTAGGTCAAGTCCCCAGTGGGGAATGAGGCAGAGAGATGTGCAATGTTTGCCCTGGCCTCTAGCAGCCCCTTTGCAGGAGAGGAGAGGAGCAGGGAGGACAGCGTTGTTGTTTTAGAAGATATCTCCTCCTCTGATGGGTGAACAGAGGGCAATTGCCAAGTTAACAGCCTCTGCAAACACACTTTAAGGGCAGCTTATGTAATGGCTTGGGATTTATATCTTCACGCAGGAATCAGAAGCTGATGGCTATTTTATGATCTGCATGTAGTGTAAGTGCTGTGTTGAGGTAAGTTCTTACCTCAGCTAGTCAGCATAAATGCTGGTGAAGTCGAGAAGACCTGGGCTGGACCCAAGGACAGGCAGTGGTGGCTTATGCTCTTACATTGAAAGTATTAGGAGTGAGACAAGCAGAGAAGAGTAAATAACCCTATTAACCATATGGAAAAGAGATGGCTGCAAAATGGCCAGGTAAGGGCTGCAGGCGCCTGCCTCTCCTCGGATCACAGGCTGAGCTGCCTCCTCTCCCCTCGTCACACCAGGAGGGAGCCCAAAGTGCACTTGTAAGAAGGCCCTCATTACCTGAAGATTGAAGATATGAATGCTGATATTCAGGTAATAATATGCAGTAAAAACAAAACCAAAAAAAAAATTTGCTGTAAGATGTTACTATTTTCATGGTTGTGTGATTGAGGACGGCACAAAAAAAAAATTGCTGTAAGATGTTACTTTTTTCATGGTTGTGTGATTGAGGAGGACCAAGATTGAAGAGCTCACAGTGCTCCCTGGAGCAGGATGTGAAACAAAGCAGGAGATGAGTCAAGAAGAGACTGTTCACTGACATTGGTGCTTTCTTTCCTGTTTTAGCACATGCCACGTCAGCCTATGCAAGCAGTGGGATAGAAGACAAACAGGCTCCAAGCTCTGACTTGGCTTTTGCTTCTCTAGCAGCACTACCTGGCAGTGCTGCCACAAGAAGTATGCCTGGATTCAGGCCTGAGCTTCAGGAAACTACACAGAAATCTGTTGCCTGGCCATGAAGCCTGCAGAGGTGGAGAGGGAAAAAGGGGAATTTAGCAGCTCTGCATTTGGGTGAAGAATACTAGGGAATACGAGACTGGTTCTTCCCAAGTAATTGCTCTGAATCAGTAAAGAAGCAAATCACCTGCCAACAGATCAGAGCCGAGGAAAGTGTGGCCTGTTGCACTTAATCTTATACTTTTGAAGTAGGGTAGCAGATTCTGAGCAAATTATGGGCCTGACAGTGTTTTCACACTGCCTCTCGCTCTGATAAATCAATGCTCTCAGGCCTGCAGACTGCATCACCAACGCGAGCCCTGTGGTAGGAAGCAGCTGCTGCGTTTTCGCAGCCGTGAGCCTCCTGGATGGCATTCCTGCTTACTGGAATGCCTTGCAGCACTTACATAATTGCAGCTAAAAGTTTCCCTGCTTCACCAAATTGCTGAACCAGGAGGGCTTGCTTGCTATAGAACCGGAGGGAAGAAACTGGAAGGGAGCAAGCAAGGCGAGAGGCTGTATAAACTGTTGGGACGTGATCAGCATTTTGATTTTTGGAGATTTGTCCAAGGTGGGGGAAGCAAGTTGTGTGGAAGGAGTTTGGTGAATAATTAACCACATATAATGTAGTCAATGAACTTTGCTGATTGGGGATTATCTGCAAATGGAGTGAGTGTGTGTTTCCTGCAGCCCTTTTTTGTGGTGAATAGTTCCAGGGTTCTAGCTTTATCCCAAGGAGTTCGTTTATCTATCTACTAATTAACTACTGAAAAATAAATGAGAATACTGTCACACACAGAGAGAAGTCATGAGATTGATGAGCATTCAGTCTCCTGCACTTCTCAATGTATAGGATGGGGAAAACCTCCTGGATCTGATGTTTCATCACTATCTGGGCTCCACATAGGTCACTCTATATCTTGAGAGGATGTAAATTCAGGCCCTCAGAAGGCACTACCCAGACCTGTCATATATTTCTCCTGGGTAAGCTCAGCTTTTCGGGATCTGAATACCTGCCTGCCTGCACAATGGCTGTTTGTATGGAAACATTTGTCTGTAAATCTTGTATGGACAACTAGGCTCATTTCATTGACTAATGCCTAGCGTCCCTCTTATCCCACTCCCATCCCTTTGTTACCCTGATGTGCCCCTCCAGGAAGGTGCTAGAGCTTATTCCAAAAGCGTAGGTTTCTCCTTAAGTATTGGCAATGGAGCCTCAGCATCATTCTTCAGTTTAAAAGATTGCAATAACAGTTTTCAGTATCAATTTGCAAGGCTTTGAGGAAGAATATGTTACTATTTGGTTACTTACCTCCTCTTCTCGTGCAACTTTGGCAGGTCAAGTGCTTTAGCAAATTCTTGCTATCCTCTCTTTACAGGGAAATCTTTTTGGATGATGAGATTTTAGAGTTTGTGGGTTTTTTTGCTTTATTTTGCTTGCCATGTAGCTCTGTCTTGCTGGGTTCATGCTCCAAATAGCACAGCAGGCCTTTCAGAAAACCATGTGCTCCACTCTGCTTCTGTGCATGTGCTTGTGGTTCACAAGCAGCTTGCTAATAATTTTTGTTGTTTTTCTTTGTTTCATTTGCTTGTTTCAATGCTTTTTGTTACCAGACCTTGCTCATGAGGGTTAGGTCACTTGGAATTCGAGGTGGAATTATCCAGCCAAAGAAATCTAGTACAGAGAGACCAAAATCAGCAGCAGAAAATCAGACTGCTTGTGAAAGCGTGAAATAACTTAGCTGGGAGGCAGCTAACCCCTTGTCTCCTATTGCTGAAATACATCAGCACTACTGATAACTCCTTAAACCCCAACTCTTTCAGCTCTTCCTAAGAATCCCTGTAATCCTCACCTAGAACTGCCAGTGAACGCTCCATGGCTGCAGCAGGTGTGACATGGGCAAAAGCAAAGCTGCTTAACAGTGTGTGGAGGCCAAAAATCTGATGTAATCACTGATGAATATTTTATACTTAACACACTGACAAGAAGTGGTTGTTACTGATGACAGCAAAATTATCGTATTTCTTCATTGTAAAAAATGACCCAGGAAGAGAAATGGAAGTTTGTGGGTGATTTTGCTCAGATATCCTGGTAAATACTTCTACAGCTTCTCTTTCTCTTGGGCAGGAGACTCCAGGAGGTGCCAAGGGTTAGCACAGAGCAAGAGGGCTTGGGGGTTAAGTTTTGGGGGTTAAGGAGGGTGTCAGGCTGTCACACAGGTAAGTGTGCAGGAGGGTGCAGGAGCAATGCAGCTCTCCTATGCTCACTGATGGACATTTGCCCATCTCCTCATCTGCTTGCTCAGCGAAGCTGTGTCCTCATATCCTGATTACGACTTGAAGCCGATCAGCAACCCCCCTATCATCAGCCTCCAACGCGTGGGAACCTTTCACAGCTTATGTGAATGCCAGGAGATGCCACTCGGCGCTCAGCCAGAGATGCTCCCCTCTGCCTCTGCTCCCTTCCGTGATGCTGCTGCCTCATGTTCTGCATCACCCACCCAGCCCCGCGCAGCAGGCAGCGCTCAGAACAAAGCGAAAAAGGCAACGTGAACCGGCGAGAAAAGGTTGTGAAGATAAGTGGTGCCATTCCAATGTGACGCACACAGCAGTAAGCGTTGTGTTTTGATGAGCTCTGTCACCTTATGCGTTTGCAAAGCTCCAGTGTTTTCTGCTGTTTGGCTGTAGAGTCAGGGATGAAGATGTCAATAAGCTGTTTTATCCTAAAAATCATCCATGTTTAATTTAGGTGAGACTTGCTATGGAAAGCCTTTCAACTAAAGGTTTGGGTGAAACACCCTCTGGTTTTGTCGCTTTTATCAACCTGATTCCTAAAGCCTGAGCAGCAAAGAGCCGAGTGTTGGTCGTTGGCAGGCAGAAAGTGGCTGAAAGAAATAAAGCGGCCGGGCCCTTCTCTAATTAAGCAAACGAGCTTCCAAAGCCATCTCTGCTACAGTGATGTTCCTTTTAGCTCCATAACGTTCCCAGGAAAGCACCGCAACATTTGGCAACTTAAGCACCCTTCTTACTTGCAGAAGCAAGAAGGACCTTGTGTTGTGAGGTTGTTTTCAGTCTCAAGGTTTCTTCTTTGATAAACTTTTGTCGAAAGTGTCTCTGACTGTTTTTTATCTTCCTTGCAAGAAGGCTTATTTTTAGAGATGTCCTACCTTGTATCACCAAAGACTAGTGCTTTGGATAGCGTAGGCTGCTGTATCTGCTCCTGGTGAGAGATGAATTTTCTCTATCAGCACAATCTTGTGTACCTTGTATGTGAATCCACCACCCTGGCACACAAGGAGGCAACATGTTTCAATGCATAGAAGGGTATTTGAAGGGACTGAGGGTAAAAAAAGGGAAACATTCATAAAAAAAAAAAAGCTCCCCCTCAGAAGCTGATACAGGTCTAACTCTATCTGTTTTGTGCTTCTTTTCTAATAGTCTTCAAGGCTCTTGTGTCCTCTTGTCCCTGACCACACTGCATCCTGAGAGCTTCCTGCTGCCCTTTTCCCAAAATAAGGTTGCTCCAGAGGTGATGGAGCATCTTCCAAGTGCTTGGGAAAGAACTGGACTCAACTTCTTTCTGGGTGCAAGCAATGAGATGTGGGGCAAGCGCATTCCTCACTGCTGGAATCCTACTCGTCTGGACTGGCTTTTGCTCCAGTGGAAAACCCTGCTGATGTTCTGGTGTAAGTGATTCAGCTCAGTGGGACTGGGATGTGATGTCCCAACTCCAGCCCGCTCTCCTGTCCATCCTAATCATGGGAAATTTTGATGCAAAAAAAGCTTGGTCTTCTGTCCTGTCCTAGCAAAAATGTGGAAGCAAAAAAATATTACAGAATTTCTGCATGGCACAATGTCTGCTAATACTCTCAATATCCAAATTCAGCAGGATTTTCAGGCTATTTCCCTCATTTAAAAGCATATATGTTCTCTGCTTATTTCAAAGGAATAAGCTTCCAGGCTGGTGATTTGTCCACCTCAAGGCCTTTTCACTCCACAGGTCAGTACAAAGTGATTAAGTAAATGTGTAGAATACTTGAAAAGGTAAAAGTTTTCTTTCTTTCTCAGTATATTTCTTTTTTTTTTGATCTTTACCTATTATAACTGTGAATGTTGTTACTCCTATAAAATGCAGTCCTTCAAGTCTGCCTAAGTTCTTGGCCTCAATTACACTGCAGCAATGAGTTTCATTGAGTTCCCCCTCCAGCTTTATCTAAAGACTAAAAATACTTTAAAAATAAGATTTAATTTTTAAAACAATTTTTATTATTATTATTTAAAAAATGAAAGGAGAATCCCAAGCTGAGCTGCTCCTGTCCCATCTTTTCAAATAAAATCCTCTTCAGGAAAAGTCCCAGCTTGGAATGTGTTATCTAGAAAAATAAAAACTTTGAAAAGCTATTGGAGCTTCTAATAGAACATGGTTGCTCTACTTAGAAAAACAGAAATAGATGATCAAAGAAGGAGCTTCCTTCTTGAAGACCTCATTGGCTAAATTGTGAAATGAAGGTAGGAAGAAAAAGGTTCGTCTCTATCAAATTCAAGATTAATGCTCTACAAAGGAATAATCAGGAAAATTAAAGTTTTCTATCAAGAAGCAAGGGAATTGGATGACTAAGAATAATAATAAAAAAAAAAAAAGCCATTGGATACTCCATATTGCATGGACCTATAGATTTTTCTATTTGGCATGCTCTCTCTTAGCAGGGCTCTTTTCAGCCACAGCAGAATGTGCTTCAAGAAACTTAACATTAGACAGTTTATAGAAAAATATGCCCACAGAGAGTTTCTTGCTTTCTAACCCTCCTTGTGCAGTGCTTGCTTTATGCTATATTAGAAATACATATGCACATGAACACACACACCCTCCCCTCCGTGCTTTGATTTACACTGCATGATGATGGATTATTTAACACTTTTTTGAAGCCTGCTAAATTGTTGACCTTAGTGCTACTTTATGGCATAAACTCCTCTGGATAATACCACACTGTTGAAAAGATCTTCAGTCTTCTTTAAAACTGATGCCTTTCATTTTCTTGAGTGGCTTCTAGTTGTTATTAGTGGCGAAGGGCTGGAGATGTTTACATGACCTTCATGAAATTTTCATACATTCTATATCCAAGCCATTTTAAGAAATTCTTTTCTCCCAGCGTTTTAATTTTTGCTGTCTTGAGTATTTTGGTACTCACTGGAAAATGTCATTAGCTAAATAAAAACTTGAAATCTTACTTAGGAGTGGGGAGGGAGCAAAGCAAAACTCATTTAGCTATGTTGGAGGGAAGAAGTGTCCGCAAATTTGTGTCAGATGGAAAAGCCATGAATTTCTGAACTACGGAGGAATGATTCTGGCCCAGAATGATTTCACCTGCCTGAAATGGGAGTTAAGTGTTGGTCAATTTTGTCTAAACTGCCATTTTTTTCCAGGAAATAGTACTCCAGGTTTTCATAAGCCTGGAGACATTTTTGTCATTTCGACCCCGTTTAGTTTATTATATCCTGCCAACCATGTCTAGATAAACTGTAATGAAGGCTGCTGCCTCCATTATAAGCCCACATCTACTCAATCAGCAAGCCTTCAGTGCTGTGACCATTACAAAAGCCCTAAAATTTGATCTGGCTTTGATGATAGGCAAGTTTCAATTTGTGGTTGCTAGCTTGCAAAAAATGATCTCCAAATGGCATGTTACAGGCTGTTATTTTCTATCCTACTGGCTGGTTTGAAAGTCCACTCTCTTCTCTCCGATGTGAAGGTCATTCCTCCAGATCAGGAACTGCTATTGCTCTTACTAACATGAGCAACTGTACCATGAAGCTTGATTTAAAAGGAAGTATAGCCAGGCGAACAGGGTTGCATGTCTTTTTCTTTTGACATAAATGTTAATTCCTCCCTGAGCCAGAGATCAAGGCTGTTTCTGAAGAGAACGATGTATTTGGGAATATGAATATCCCTCTACACTGCTCATAGTGGTGGGTCGGTCCCACAGGCGATTCCTGATTAATTTTTAATCAGAAATATTTTCCCCTTTGTCCATTCCTGTCTTGCCATCTTTAAAGCAGCACGGTGCTCACAACCACCTCTTTATAGCTGCTACTTTCACCAAGCTTTCCTGAGCTGTAACTATTCAATATTATTCATCCGTATTGATGAGTG